>CAODLS011661037.1:0-29713 GCA_948243855.1 Flueggea neowawraea | reverse complement strand
ATTTATCAGTGAAAATGTATCAAAATACTAAAAATAGTATTTATTCTTAAATTTCCATTTAATTTCAAAAACTAATACTTGTTCCGAAATTTATTCTTAATTTCCAACAAAGCATTTCTACAAAACATATCAGAAATTCATACAAAAGATTTATTCCAAATTTTCAATAAATATTAAATCATAATATTTATTTTCAAATAACATTGAAATTTCCAGGGGAAAAATCCAATTTCTCAACCAAGGTTTCATACAGACATCTTTTAGAATTTTCCAATCCTTTAGTAATTTCCAATTACATGCAAAGGTTCGGACACAACAAAAACAATATAGCTTTGGAGACACAGCTTAAGTGTCTGAAGCTGCCATTTCACTCACCTAGAAATCCAAGCTAAATGACTCTTTCAAATTTCACTAGTGGCTGGTTAACGTCGCTGACCCGAACACGAAGCTGAAACAATTATTAAAGCAGAATCAAAAATAGAATGATGGTACTGTGGTTGCACCGAAATGCGTGCACATGCATATGCAAACTTAAATGTTCAAACAACGTCCAAAAACCCATTTCGGTCGAAGATCTAACACTCTAGTCCCAAAAATCAAAATTAGTGTAAAATTACGAATAGGTGGGAGTTTGTGGATTTACAAAATTTCAGAGTGGAAGAGAATGGAGGTGTTAGTGATGAAAAAAGGTTGTTGGAGAGGAAGAATAAGGTGAATGATGGGTTGCCTGTATTGGCTCCTTCCAACATGCTGGCCTTATGGAGATTTGGATCCAGGATGCCAAAGATAAACTAATCTTCGTTGCTTTCAAAATTTCTTTGGCTTCAAAATGTTACAATGTTTTTAAAAGATTTATTTAAGGTTTATCTTTTCTATTTAAGATTTTTAAAAGGTTTATTTAAGTTTATTTAAAGTTTTTTAAGTTTCAAAAGGTTTATTTAAGTTTTTAAAGTTTTTTAACTTTTAAAAGAATAATTTAATGTTTTAAGGGTTTTTTTTTAATTTTTAAAGGTTTTTCAAGTTTTTAAAAGGTTTATTTAAGTTTTGTTTTAGATTTTTAAAAGTTTTTTTAGTTTTAAAAGGTTTATTTAAGTTTTTTTAGTTTTTAAAAAGTTTTTAAATATTTTTAAAATATTTATATTTTCTATTTTTTGGTTTTTAAAATATAAATTGACTTTGAGTTTAGTTTTTATTTTTTTATATGGTTTTCAATTAGTATTTTTTCCTAGATATTAAAGAAGTAATAAAAAGACAGGATGATTAAAAGAAATAATAGAATAATTTAAAACTAAAAATAAACTAAATAAATTATAAATAAAAAAATGGGAAGGGAAAACAGGATGAAAATAGATTAAAACAAAGAAATAAACAATTTAGATGTGAAAAAAACTTAGTCTAAGTGAAAAAAATCAAAAAGGACTAAAATAAAGAGAACAAAAAAGAATAAGGACTAAATCTTAAAAATAATAAAAATAGAATTCTGACCTTTGTACGGAAAAAAACTGACCTTTTGAATGGAAAAAGTGGTATGTTGTATGAAAAGGGAAAAAATAAAAGATATATATAGACGTAATTAATTTTTCAAATGGGTTTATTTTTATAATTTGGCCAAAAATTAATGGTCCTCAATCAAATATAATGTTTTGAACATAACAAATGATTATACAATTATTAAATACATTTTTTGGCGTACTTTAAAATACTCGGCCAGGATCGGTTCGGTGTAAGAATACTTGACCCATAAAAATCGATGCCTTAACCCACTAAATAAACTCAATAAAAAAAACCCACAGAATAATTCGTAATTCGATTGGTATATATATATATATCACCAAATTCTTACATTTAGTTTCCCCACCGCCTCTTAAATTTTTAAGTTTACACTACAACCGCACAAAAATTATACTTCTTATCCCTCCCACGGGTACCCTGAACTGAAACCATTTTGAAATTGTGACTTTTAACTTTCTCCTCAAGAAATTGTTTTGAAATTTTTATTTAGAATAATTTTAGATATTATATAATACTGGTATCAAGAATCATCCTGAACTAAAAAAATAAAACTAGTATCAAAATGTTTATAGATTCTACTTTTTATGATTGAAAACCTCATACTTAATGTATATAATTCAATAATAATATCATACACTATGTCCAATATGCTAATTTGCTAAATTAGTTCGATTAAACTACTTGTAATTTAAATTTAACAACTTAATAAATTCAAGTAAACCAAATAAATGTTATTATTTTTTTCAAAATAATGTAAGTTTGAACATTAATTAAAGACTTGAATTAACATTTATAAACTATACTCTAAACTTTATATCAAAACCGATAATTCCTAAACTAATATCGTTAACCACTTAAATCTTTCCATTAATATTCAATATATAATTATATAATTAATACACTCAAATATTTAATATTATAAACTATATTTTGTTTTATATATATTTAAGTTTTGCATTTAATAAAATATTAAATATATTATTAATTTGTTAAATATACTGTCAAAACTACTTAATTTCATTCATTCAAAACTATGTAATTTTGGCTTATAAGCTAAAAAAACAAGCCACTTCACCGAAAAATCAAACTCACCTCACCACTCACCAGCGTTTCAGTTCTCCTCTCACGCACACAGTCACAAACCTACTTGCTCACATCCATCTCCGCCGCCGCCACTCTTCACCACCTGTCCCTGTCAACTCTCTATTTTCTTTTTGCTAAGAAACTATCTCAATTTCAGTCGCAGATTGCATTTCTCTAAGAAACCCTCTCAAATTTCAGTCTCCATTTCGGTTCTCAGTCTGTCTATCTCGGCGCTCTCTATCTCGTCTTTTTCTCTCTTTCTTTCGACGCTCCATTTCGATTCGTAAGTAAATTCAATATGTTAACTTCCTTGGAAAATTCAAATAATATTCAAAGTATAATTTACTGCTTTACGTCGTCGTCAGTGGTTTATTTATTTTGTTCTTTTTGGTTTTCTCTGAAGTTTCAAAGGTAGTTCATTTTTCGTCCCAATTTTCTGTGATTTTGTGTCGCTTCTTGTTCAACCCGATGAACTACTGTGGTTGAACACATTGCATTGTTGCAGGCTTTTACTGTGTAAACCAAAAAATTATTTGGAAGTTGCACATTTAACGTATAGAACGAATGGAGCTTGTAGCGAGAAACTGGCATGCCTGTACTCTGGGAGTGCCAAATACAACGAAAACAAAGGTAAAACCAATTATGGTTTTCACGGTTAAATGCTCTTCTCCTCTCGCCTCTGAAGGTGCTGCTGTCTCCGGTAAGTAAAACTTGACCCAAAAAGTTTTTCTTTAATTCATTTACACAACAAAAGAATTTTGCTTTAAAATGGGTTTTTTGTGTTTTCAGCTGTTCTGGAAAAACCTTGGAAAATAAGTGATGCTAGACTTGTATTGGAGGATGGTTCAATTTGGAAGTCTAAGTCATTTGGTGCTAGAGGAACACAAGTCGGTGAAGTTGTTTTTAACACATCCTTGACAGGGTAAGTTCATTTTTGTGTTTGTCTATTGTACATACACATGAACTAATGTTGTTTGTCTTGTGAGTGGGAGACAGAGTTGTGGAGAAAATTTATTTGTTTTTATTCTTCTCTGCTGAGCATAATTTTTGTTCTGTGTTTCTTACATTGATTTTGCAACATTGATAGAAAAATAAGAACTCATTTATATTTCAAGTAGAAAAAATGGTTTTGTTTATTTTATGGTGTGTTCACGGTTGTTGCGGGCGCCATTCAACTTGAATGAATTTTGACGTATTGATCTTTCCAATCTTGCTTGGTAAAATGCCATGTCATTTTGAGAGACATAAAAATATGTTATTTTGTCAGTTTTCTTAAATTCTTTGAGGTTATAAGAGGATTAGCTTTCAAATTGTAGGTTTATGTTATAGCAATATGCTCATCTAAATATGGTGCAGTATGGTGCGTTCATATACAACATCTGGGTTCATTTCGTTCTCTCTCTCTGTTTTCTTTTTTTCAATAGGGTAGTATGCTATTATTGGGTCCAATATTATGATTTCCAAAGAATTAGGCTTATTTGTTTCTGTTAAAACAATTTGCATTATTGAGTTGCTGAGTCTTTTGTTTTCTTCTTTTGGCTCTTATTCATGCACTCTGCAGATATCAAGAAATTCTCACTGATCCAAGTTATGCTGGCCAGTTTGTTCTGATGACAAACCCCCATATTGGCAACACTGGTGTAAATTTTGGTGGGTCATGTGTCATATGGAGATGTCTGCACTTTACATATTTTCATTTGGAACTAACTTTAAGGTCTTTTGCCTCAGATGATGAAGAATCAAAGCAGTGTTTTCTTGCTGGTCTGGTTATCAGGAGTCTGAGTATCAGGTTTTCTTTTTCTTTCACTGTCTAATCACTAGCATGTTTTATTTACTGACTTTAAAGTTATACACAATTTTTACTGAAGTAGTTAGCACTTGTGTTTCAGTACTTCCAACTGGCGATGCACCAGTACTCTTGGTGATTATTTAGCAGAAAGGAACATTATGGGAATTTGTGAGTCAAAGTTCATTTGACTGCTTCTATGCACTATTTTTATTGAAACTTACGTGGCAGTCTCTAATGAAAAGTGTATTTATGATTTCTGACTGAGATGCTTACTAACTGTGCTTCAGATGATGTTGACACACGTGCAATCACCCGCAGATTGAGAGAAAATGGAAGCCTTATTGGTGTATTGAGCACAGAAGATTCCAAGACAGATGAGGAACTTCTGGAGATGTCTCGTTCGTGGGACATTGTAGGTAAAGACAATTTGGTGCAGTTAATTATTATGGCTGTGCACATCACGGAAAAGCGGCAGTCTCAGTTTATTGCTCCACATTTGCAGGAGTTGATTTAATTAGTGGTGTGTCATGCACTTATCCTTATGAGTGGGTTGACAGAACAAAACCAGTGTGGGAATTTAATGCAAATGGAAGTGGAGGAAAGAACTACCATGTTAGTATCAGTCCCTAATTAAAGTCGAAATGGCTTTCTTTCTCTGCCTTAACTTTTTTTGCTCTTTACTTTTAAACTGAAGGTTGTAGCATATGACTTTGGGATCAAGCATAACATTCTGAGACGCATAGCATCTTATGGCTGTAAGATTACTGTGGTTCCTTCAAATTGGCTAGCATCAGAGACACTGAAAATGAATCCAGATGGAGTTCTTTTCAGCAATGGTCCTGGCGACCCATCTGCTGTTCCTTATGCTGTTGAAACGGTGAAAGAATTATTAGGAAAAGTTCCTGTATTTGGAATTTGTATGGGCCATCAGTTGCTTGGCCAAGCATTGG
This sequence comes from Flueggea neowawraea, assembly GCA_948243855.1. Classification (NCBI taxonomy): domain Eukaryota; kingdom Viridiplantae; phylum Streptophyta; class Magnoliopsida; order Malpighiales; family Phyllanthaceae; genus Flueggea; species Flueggea neowawraea. The sequence goes on along the minus strand of CAODLS011661037.1, from coordinate 24,379 downwards.
GTGGTAAGACCTTCAAAATGAAGTTTGGTCACCACGGAGGTAATCATCCTGTTCGTAACTTTCGGGCTAACCGGGTTGAGATCAGTGCTCAGGTGAGTTCATCTGTTAAACTACAGTATATTCGTAATGAACTTTTGACGTGATTTGAATAACATTTGTTCATAAGCACAGTATAAACATGAAGCCTATGTTGTATTGATTTGGACAGCTTGAAGATTTGCATACTATTTTACTGTTATTATTGTTCACGCTATCTGTGAAATGTTTTCTTATGCTTAGCATTATTCATGTATTTTCTTAAAAATTCTTGATGTTACAGAATCACAACTATGCAGTTGACCCTGCATCACTCCCGGAGGGTGTGGAGGTTACTCATATTAACCTTAATGATGGAAGCTGTGCTGGTCTTGCCTATTCTGCACTAAACATCATGTCTCTTCAATACCACCCTGAAGCATCCCCTGGACCTCATGATTCAGATACTGGTAACATACATTCTTTCTATTTTTTTTTGTTCACCGCACATTAATATCACTGCTAGTTCACATAATGGCAAGCTCACTAGTAAAATAACGTAAACCTGAAACAGTTCCATTTTTCAATAACTTAAATTACTGGTATTATGTTCGTCTTTATATTACATATTTCATGAAATGTCTTCTCTGGAACACTGATTCAAGTGTTCTCTGGTTCGCTTGCAACAGTTTTTGGCGAATTTGTAGAGCTAATGAAGCGAGCCAGGAAGTGAACTTAAGCGAACACCCCTTTTCTTCCGATTGTTGAAGCATTAATTGCTCGTTCTATGGAGTCAATCAGAGTTTAAGCAACTTGGGGTGTCAAAATTTCATAGTTTTCTCAATCTTAAACAGTTGGGATTATTTTAATTTCCTTGTATAATCTGTCCCATTATCAATTGGTACCAGTTATTTCATATCATTTCACTAGAGTTTCATCAAGTAACCCAGTCATATGCTGCATTGCAGTAAAGCTGTACATTGTAACAATTTTCCCGTCAGTGGAAGTGGGTTAGTTTTCCATAAATTAGCATGGTGCTGCATCTTGTTCAGAAAGCCATTATGTAGCATACAGTAGTAGAGATAAGTGGCATGAAATTTCGTAAAAAGATGTTATACCATATGTTAGTTACTATTAATTCATGAGCTGAACAAGTCAAGTGACTGAACTATGGCCACAAACGAGGCACTGTTGTTTAGCATTCGTTAAAATGTTGGCAACGTAACTCACCAACTTCCAAAACACAGTAGAATCATGTGAAAGTATCTTCGAAGTCAGCACTAGCTCTTATTTCATCAGCGCCTCAATAGCAGCATGAATTGAACTTCTACGATCATCATCCTTACAGTGAACTAGCGAGTGCGGCCCGCTCCAGACAGACCTACGATTGTCAGGGAACAGAGATCTGCATAGACTGCGAAGCAACGGGTTTTCAAACTTGAATTCCTCCAATATCTTTGCTCTCTTTTGCTTTCCTTGCAACTCCTGCAATTTTATCATAAGAATCAACTTAACAATCATATGCGTCGAAATATAAAATGATTTATTGCTTCCATATGAAGTCAACCCTTCAGCAAGACAATTAAATCTTTATTCCATGTGAAATAGAAAATGTTTTGCTGCTATTTTATGCTTCAAGGATGATTGTTTACATCTTTAAAACAATTAAATCCCATATTCATCAGCTCGCAGAGCTTATACGACAAGTTTCTAAAAACAGTCCCTCACAAATATTCAAAGAAAAATATGAATTTCACTGTTCAACATGATAACTTAGAATTGTATTCTTTTAGAATACATACAAATATGTCATATCAACAATATTATATGATTGCAAAGAGGTGTCAACTCTGATACAATGGATTCAAGGAAAGGAGGATAAAGCCAATAACAGTTTTGACAAAGGCAAAAGCAACAAGGTGTAAAATGGATCCAACGATGACAAATTTTGTTTACTGGGTATCTAAAGACAGCCAATTGGATAAAATAAGTTGAGATTTGCCAAAATCTTGGCAGGATGCTCATGTAAAGCATATTGAATACACAAATATGTTGTTGCACGGCTTTTGATGCCATTCACAAGATTTTGTTAAGAAAGTGCAATTGAAAGCAAAGTTCTGTCATGCAGACCATGAAACTGTCTGATTATCCAGAGAATTTGGGCATGCACCCAACATAGTGCATTATTAAGAAAAGGAATTATGATGTAGGAGAAAAGGACATATAGTTCAAGACACTGCAACGTAAGTGTTTGCCAAAAAAAAAAATCCTTTTACTATCCTTGATATGCTCGCTATTCTAGGTTTAAAATGAGGCAGAACAATAAAACAGAAAGATTACTTATGTTTAGTGCCTGTCCATAATATTTTGACCAGGGAAAAATGTGGGAGATATAGTTTCACTTCTTGAAAATGGAAAGTACCCACCTCATAAATCAACGAGAAAAATAGATGTGCCTACATGGTGCTATTCAGGTACTCAGATAGGTAGTTACCTTTTGCTTAGTTTGCTGATCAGCTGAGATATCCTCATGCGACACTGACAAAGACCCTTCCAGTCTATTGGTTGGGAGAACAGAGCCTGCACTCTGTGCAATTCCAGGCTGAGATTGTCTATTAGGCTCCTCTAATGTGGTATTGGCATATTGGGACTGCACAGTCTTCTCTAACTTTCCTTTCTCATGAATGTCTACATCGTTTTCTTCCTCCTCTTCATCTTCCTCTTCCTCCTCATCTTGCCTCTTGTCAACATGGCTGTATTTTCCCTCAATAGCATCAGCTTTCACCTATTGTGTTTTTCCTTCCACTTCATTGTCCGCATCTAGGTCTTGTGATTCACACATATCTGATGATAATTCCCCACCACTAGGACTTTCTGCAAGAGATGATTCCTTGAGCACAAAAAATATTGTATGAAGAGTTAGTTGTTTCCACATAAGTTAATGAAAGCCAATATCTCATGCAAAATCTATGCCATTATAGGAAATTATGTAGATTTTGTTCAGTTGAGAAGTGATATTTTTTTAGCAAACTTCTGTCATGGACATCTCCATTTGACCACTCAGAAATAACAGAATTATCCAAATAATGTCATGATAAATATTCATCATTCTACCTAGCTGAACACAAAAACATGACATTTTCATAAAAACTTCTAAGAGAATTGATTTGGCAAGCAATATTACAGATAGACTCACCTATTTACCAAATGTCATCGTATTAAAGAATTTTAAGGTATGTTCTTTTGGCATTATGCTCAAGACTACTTATTAGAAAAAGATATTTAGTTGTGGCTAAAGGTAAGCAACATCTCTCCTAGACTGCAAAGCACTAATATATCAGTTAAAATTTCTTCACCCATTTAGAAAATAAACATACATCTTGCTTGAGCTTCTGATCAATTTTGTTATCAGTAACCTCCATTTGGCCTCTAGCGAGTCGAGCATTTTCCTCACGCTCCCTTCTACGGTGCTTTAGAACACATATCACGCATAAGCAGTCATGTTTATGGCGCCTTCTGTAGAGCAGAAAAGCAGAAAAAATAAGTCTCAAACTATATTATACAACATTGGATGTTAAACTATTGTGCAATATTAATAATAATAGTACATCTCAAAAATTGTCACCATTTGGCTGTCCTCAGTAAAAATAAGAAATTGGAGAATGAAATAAATCAAACAAATTGAATCATCACATCACATGGACTTCAACCCACATATAAAAGAGTTCAAAATACATGATGTATCATTTGGTAGCAAGCAAAGATACACAATGGACTAATACTTACAAATTAAGAAGTCCACGAGGAACAAACAAATTGATGAACTTCAGAAAGACTATCAATAAGATCATCTACACAGATGCAGTTTTTCATGTTTATAATTTATAGAAACTCTCCATTTTAATTTTCTTGACACTACCAACAGTTGTGCATGAAGATGAATTTGAAACTATCCATCTATACAGGTGCTGTTGTTCATATTTTATAAAGGTGCAGTTGCTCATGTTTTTGCTATATATAATACTATATAATCACATTTGTCCCAAAAAAGGAAAATGAATTTGGAAACTATGGAAAATTCTACAAAACTTGAAAAAAGAAACGGAAAAAGATGATGAAATTTAATTTATCTTACACTGAAATAATATTTAAACATTGATCTCAATAAAAATATTGCTTGAACATGATCTGAATGTTTATAAAAGACAACAAAAATTGAACTGCAAAACATACCCATGGCGCTTTTTTGTCTTCTGTTTCAGTTGCCCACTTTTAGCAGGTGCCTGGCTGGATGCTGCAGCTACGTCTCCTTTTAAGCCTCCAGTACCTAACAAGACATGAAAAAAAATTAAAGAGAAGAGGAAAATAAAAGAATTGATAATGACAAAAGAAGATGGAAAAATTCTAGACTGGCAACAAAGCTATGAGGCATAAAATCTTTCTTGGAACTGGAAAGTGATGAAGTTAGGTGAAACAATGGAAAAGGAAGCAATTTGCTGCATCAAGTCCTTTAAGCAAAAATAAATTATAGGACATGCCACAAAGGATTGTGCAACTTCCTCCAAGGCACTATGTTGAAGACGTTTGATGCAATAAGGAACATATTTTTGGCAGATGAGGCTAAGTGAAAATATTCTAACTTAGGATATTGTTAAAATTAAGATGCAATTGGTGTAAACACGTTCAATTTGCCTATGAGAAATGTGGACTGGACACTTTTGGGAACCTATTGGAAAATGATTATTCATGGCAATTACAGATGGTGACTTCTGCTGTTCTGTTTTCATGTGCAGTTGTTGGGTGTTTTGAAGAAGAGCTACTAGCTTTTACGAAGGGTGTTTGGTCACCAGAAGAAGAGGAAACATCCTTTTCCCCTCATGTTACAGGGAAGAAATAGAAGAGCCAAACTAATTTGAATCCTCTCACCATCTTTAACTGGTGTGCAAAAAGGGACATAAATCTTTGTTGCTTTTATGTTCCCCTTGATTTCACAAAAAAAGAAAAAATCGGTTTATCAAACAGTATATTGTGAATCTGTTATATTTTTCAAGATGCATCTTCTGGGAAACAAAAGAGATTGAAAAAAAAAAGGCTCCTTACCACTAGGTCCACTTCCTTGTTCACTGTATAGCTCTGCTTCTGTCCAGTACTTCAGAAAATTCTTCTTCACTCTTTTCATGAGGTTCAATATATAATCACCTTTACTGTTATATTTAAAACAATTCTCCCAAATGTATTGCACATCCTCGGAATTCATATACTTATCACCCTTTTCAAGATTTCTGCATATTGTTCCAAAGTCCATCGGTGTATCTATGATGTCAAAATAATCCTGATTACAATACCCCAGCCAGACAGAAAAAGAAACACAGAGAATTATGTTAGTGAAGAAAAATATATAAAAAAAAAATAGAGAGAGAAATACAACAGATATGATCATATAGAAATAAAGTGCTTGGAAAATCATGTAGTACAACCTTTTCTGTTCAAGTAGATAACAAAAAAAAATGTTGCATGTGAAATTTATGTACTTTTGCATACGTGGGTGGCAAAACAAGAGGACAGGTTATTACATCTCTAAGATATCTCTGAGGATTGATGGATCGGAATAACTACATAGAACACTATAGCATCAAATAATTCAACGTAATACCAAAGTTTAAGATATAGTTAATCTCCTTAAATCATCACGAACAAAAAGGGAAAATGCAGAATTAAAACACAACACAATTCTCAGAGTCTATAAAACTCTATAATTGACAACAAAAGACATAAAAGAGGGGTGGGTGGGTGGTAGCTCAACTTTTATATCAACAATGCCCTGGCTTCTAATACAATGTTATCCAGCAGTTTTCATACTTACAGGTATTCCCAGTGCTTCAGGATTCACAGGGACATTAAAGGGTTCTGCTGCATCCATTTTCATTACCTTCTTAATCACCTAAGAAAGATAAACAGCACAGAAATAAGCACCAAAAATATATCTCAGTGAACACAAAAGAAAGACTTTTTACTTATAATAACAAAAAGGAGTTATCTAATTGTAACTATCAAAATGTTCTAACATACCGATAAAGCAGCATCTAATTCTTGCTTATACCGAGAAGCTTGCTGTGGTGTGTTTGGTTCTTTCTGTTGTGAACCCTGTTCTCGTGTCACTACATCATCCCCGCTCTTCTCAGCAGTCAGATCCACCATTTTGACGACTTGATCTTTATACTTCCATGTTTCCTTGATCCAGAAACATACACTTTCAGTACAGGCAAAGAATTGCCACTATCTTCCCTTTTGTCACTGACCCCACCTTGCTGCTCCAAACCCAGTTGTGGGCTACTCTTATCAGTATCACTCAGCCAATCAATTTTTTTTGAAGTCTTTAGCTTAACTTTAACACGCCCAACCGACTTCCCAGCAACCTTATCAACCGACCCATCTGGTTTGATATTAGCAACATTCAAGGGCTGGTCTGTTCCAGTCGAAGAAGGTGTATCAACCTCCATTCTGGATTCAATGTCATCTTTACCATTACTGTTCCCATTCTCATTACCTTCAGACACATCTCCACCAGAATTATCCTCCTTTGATAGACTGACTAAATTAACCGCAGCGTCATTGGCATCTGATAGAGGAGGAGCAGGACGGGGCGGTGCTTTCCCCTTTTTACCTTTCTTCCCTCGCTTTCGCTTCATTATCTAATTAGAAAGTTCACCTTCTTCAACAACAAACGCAAGAAGTAAACAATTACTGTAAAAATCCAGTCTTTAACTAAAATTCAACCAATATGTATCTTGTAACTTAAAAAAAAAAAAGTACCTATTGAAGCATAATGAACAAAAACCCAGAACAATCAAAACAAAGAAACAATTTTTGGCCAGAAATCCAACAAAAATGAGTGTATTGAAGCAAATTAAAGAAAACCCAGAAACAATTTCTGATTTGGTAGCCAAAAAGAGCTACAAATTGTAAACCCTAGAAGAGAAGCTGGAGCTTAATTCGTGGCTAAATTGGTCCTTTAATGTAGAGAATCACAGTTTAATGACAATGAAATGGAAGAAACTAGCATACCTTGTTTCCTTCAAAAAATAAAAATATTATGAATTCGAAATTGGGAGGGACGAGCGCGCGAGTATGCCGAACAGACAAATAATATAATATAATAGAAATGGACAATTCATTTTTAATCCTCCGGTATGATCTAATATGAAAATTAGTCCCTTGGCTTCTTAAATCCTACTAACTAGCCCCTGAATTTTAATTTAATAACCATAAATTCATTCATCCATTAATAAAAAATTTTAATTTAATAACCATAAATTCATTCCTCCATTAATAGAAATGGACAAGAATGCTATTGTTTAGAGAAAAAAGGGGTGCAAAATGAAGTTTTATTGAATGTTTTAGGGCAACGTCAACGTATTAACAGAAAAAATAATTTATTTGGATGGATGACAAATGAAAAAAAATTAATTTTATATATTAAAGTTATAAAGTAATGATTTTACGTATCAAATGAAAAAATAAATTTATTTATTTGATTAAATTTAGTATTTTTAAGAATCAAAATTAAAAAAATGTATCAAATTTAAACTTAAAAAATGTGCTATTTAAATAATTTTTATCAAAATCTAAATTTTAATTATGATACTCAACATAATTAACTCTATGTAATCCTTCTGTGGTTGTATTAATTTTTATGAAATTATTCATACAACTATTACTTTACTAAGTAACTAAGGTACTTATTACTTAAAATTATTTTCTTGGAAAATTAGATTACACTAACCAATGCAAGTGAGATATTTGTTTTTACTATGAAACTTCAATTTTTAATCCCTATTTTATTAATTTTTCAAAGAGTTCTTTTCAAATGAACATAGATTTCTGCATCCATTTCTATGTGCGAACACTGGTGTCAACTTTTGAAGAACATAATCAACTGAAAAGACAAAGTACATTAGAAAACATGAACTTGCACTCAAAACAGAACCATAAAAAACCCACTCCATTTAGCCAAAAAAAATCTAAAGTGGGAGTTCCAGCTAAAATGTCCAAACTACTAGATGCAATCCACCAAATTTTGATAACAAACACAACCACCAACTGAAAATATGGATATATGGGCGTCTGGTATGATCCATCAAGCATCAGCCGTCGCCGAATCATCCTGCAGAAGTAGAAAGAACAAAAGTGAGAAAATAAAGTATAAACAAAAGAATTGTAAAAGAGAGATAAAGCAACTCATGGTGTTGATAAACAAGAATCCATTGTGATATCCAAATATGAATGATGGACAATAATCTTTTCATAAAAATTTCAAAGATTTTATAAAAGAAAAATGTTTAACTCCATAGAAGACCTTGCCATAGTTCATCAGTCCCAAACCAGGCATTAAAAACCTGCTCAAAACTTGCCACAGTTCATCAGTCCCAAACCAGGCATTAAAAACCTGCTCAAAACTTGCCACAGTTCCAGCTCTTCACAGTTCCAATTCCAAACCTAAACTGGGAACTAGAAAATAAATGTATCTCATTCCATTTCTTTTAATTCACAACTTCCTCCTCCCCCTCCCATATCTTTTGAGATTCTATGACCCACTTTTCGCTTCCCCACTACATCTTTGCCGTGGATATCGCCTATACCGCCCCTCTCTACTTCCAAGCCTTTGAGTTACTGTGTTATAGAATACAATGTGTGTGTGTGTGTGTGTGTGTGTGAGAGAGAGAGAGAAAGAGAGAGAGAGAGAGAGAGAGAGAGAGAGAGAGAGAGAGAGTCAAAATGGTTTTGTGGTGAGTATTTGTTTCGCTGTGACCTGTTGGTCTATCATAGGAAGAAAGGTGTGTGCGAGAGAGAGAGAGAAAAGAAAAACCATGACAGAGAACTGACCAGTTTTGAATTATGGCTAGGTCTATTCCCATATACCAAACATGTGAATTACTATATCATTGCCACAAATTCAACTTCTAGAAGAATCAATTTATCACAAATATATGATTTCAAAGCCTATATGGTATGTAAACCTAGACCTTGATTTTTCAGACAAAACAAGTTCATTTCACAGAGAGAATGTACCAGAATTTCACAAGGATGTGAAAGAAATATCTAGAGAAAAGGAATTGTCACCTCATTGGATGAAATCGCATGACTGGATGATGAGGAGTGTTCCCGTCTCTGGAGTGAGTAGCATTCAAGTTGTCAGAAATGTAACAGTAATGAAACGTAAAAAATGGATGAGCAAAATTTTGGTTCAATTTGATTTATACGCAAAAGTTTATTTTAATTTATGTATAGAGAAATCCGGTTCACAAAAGGTAAAAGAAAGCCAAGAAATAAACCGATGTCAAAAAAAAATAAGGGACTGAATAAAAACCAAACTAACTTTGGTCAAGCCAACAGTTCAGTTAGGTACCTCATAATTTCAAACATGTTATGTTTTATTTTTCAAAATCAGTTCAGTTCAATGCTTACCCCTCAAATACCATCACATCACAGAGCAACAAACAAAAAACCTAATTCTAAAAGTATACAAGCAAACGAACCTGTTTTACACCAGAGGTTTTTGATGGCCCACCCATCTTTTCAAGGAAGTTCTGCATGCAAGAAGTCATCCTAGGTATATGAGTTTCCATAGAAGAATACTTTTCCTCCATGGCCTCCATTTTTGCTACCATCTTGCTTACCTCCTCATTAGCTGCTTTTTTGGCTTCTGATGCAACCTGCATCAACCGAACTTGGCCACGTTTGTTGCCCCACAGTTCAGAAGGAGTAGGACCCAACCCATAACAGCGGACTTGACCACATTTTTCTGGTCCCATGACTTGAAGATAGGTATCTTCACAGTCATTGTTGGTCTGTGAAGTCTGTTGTTTTTGAGATGCTTGCTCATAGAGTTTTGACTGAAATAAGGACCGAATTATTCTGATTGTTAAGTTAATCAAGTAATAACAAAATGAATCAATATTGAAAAGAACAAAAACACAAGTTATGAGTTTGCATAATCCTTTATTTCATTGAACATACAATTATTTGCGCAGCCTTCTCATTCACAGGCTGTCCACCCTTGCGTGTGCGGGTCATTATGAATAGATCTGCCCTAGTTGGCTCACTCCCATCAGGCCTTTTTGCTCTCTATCCTCCACATAAACAGAATTGATTAAGAGCACTACAGCATGCACAAGAACATATAGAACAAGTATCAAGTAATAAATTTCAGTGTTACCTCTTCCTCACGCAACCTTGCAAAGCTCTTTGAGCCAGAAGTGTGGTAAACCTTCTGATTTGCACAGTTGGCCTATTTTTTTCACAACGCGACTGCAAACACCATCACAAGTATCAAGTTCTAACGTCTTATATATCGATGACAGAATGCGTTTAAGGGTAAATCCGAAAAATCATTGCTGCTGATACCTGCAACTCCTCAGAGTTCCAATAGGATACGAGAACAAGCCATTGATCTGGAAGGACTCTTTTATCACGGAGTATGGGACGTTCTTCATCGGTCTTATAAGGGTAATAATATTCAGCCTTCAATCTTGCCTTAAAGTTCCTCCATTTGTTTGCAATAGATTTCAGTGCCCAACTTCTGCATATCTCGTCGATGTCAAACTTTTTCTAGCACATAAAGAAAAAAGAAAAAATTGGATCATGAACAATAAATTAACAGCAAAAGGACAGAAATGGAGGAGCAGGAGGAATGGTCATTTTCTAAATCGGAAAAAAATGACCTAAAACTTGCTCTGACCCTGCACTATCCATTACCAGTAAAGAACAAGGTCAATGCTAGAAGACATTAATTGTGTTTACCACAAATGGAATTGGTGAAACTTTCAAAAGGTTTGGTGAAAATTATACCATCTGAAAAAAATTCAATCGCCACCCATTCCACTTTGAGCACATAGAACTCATGGCTTTTAGCATTATTAAAAGAACAAAGTGTTTGCTTGTGATAACGTACTTGGACAAACAGCCACATTTCTTCTTTCTTCTCATCTGGCATTGCATGCCAATCAGGAATGCTAAGGGGGCACATCTTACCATATCGTGCTATAATTCCAAAGAAGGATGCCAGCTTAGATGCTTCAGCGCCTATGGGTTGCCCCAGTGAATTAATAGAGACATGAATACGCTCTCCATCAGGTAAGTCCCATACAGCACGACATCGTGTCTGGCCTCGAACTCTCTTTCTCTTTACACGCTGTAGTGACTCATTCGGTTGATTGTGGGTATCTGAAAGCTCATGACGCAGTGAATGATTAGGGGGCATTTGAATTTCAGCTCCAGGATCTGCAGAGTTTTCCTGTACATGTGTCCTGCTCATGTAACTATCATTTCCAGATGGCATGTATGATTTTCCTGAAAAAAAAACCATTAAAACTTTATGAAAATAAGGGACAATATATATCAAGTGAAAACTAAAGTTCGCATCCAGATATCCCAAGAAAGTTCAATTCAGAAAAGAAAGAAAATACATGGTATAACATGTTAGAAAAATAGTGATGCCTAAGCAATTGATTATGTACCACTTGTGCATTTAAACAAGATATCGTGAACTATGAGCCTGTCCTACTATCTGTTCCATCTTATCCTCTGTTATTTTTTTCCCATTTTAAGTTAGTTATCTAATAATCACTATCAGGGAAACAAGTGCAAGAAGTTCAATTCATCAAAAGAAGATAATACACGGTACAAAATGATAGAAAAAATCAGCGAAGCCTAAGCAATTGATCATGTACCACTTGTGCATTTAAACAAAGACATCATGAACGATGAGCCTGTCTCACTAACTGTCCTATATTATCCCTGTTATTTTTTTCCATTTTAAATTAGTGATTCGATATTCATCATAAGAGAAACAGCTACAAAACATAAAGAAATTAGCAAGATACATAAGAAGTTGCCAAGGGATCAACCAGATAAAATATAAAAAAAAACCAAGGTATTGAACCTAATATTTCCCAAAAATTTCAGCAGCATGCATGCTATTGTACTTATCAAGTATTAACTATGTTGCGCATAAAAAGAAGAAAACATATAGAGGTCCATATGCTAAATAAATCTATTGCAGCTGAACCTTATGCAATTGTAGGCAAGAAATATGCGACAAGAAAGCAGCAGCAAGGAGAATTAATTGTCATTTGCTGTCTTTTTCTTCTTGTCAATTTATTTCTCGTCTTTAGGAGTTAAATTATTTAGAAATTTGGGAGTTCATTTTGCAAAGTATGTTAGATTCTTTGCAGGGAAACCCTTATGTAATTAGGCTTTGTGTTGTTTGGTTGTAATATCCTATATAAGGATAAATATCTTTTTCAATGAAATCATTGAATGTTTAGTACCAAAATGCTGTAGGAGAGTTGTGAGGGCCTCTTGAGGAAATCTCTATTTTCTTAGACTAACACAACAGTGTCCTATAAGAAAGCCAAGAGCTGGAACAAAGGGAAATTAGTCCTGTTTATAGATTTACAATGAGATCCTATTCTCGAGGATATAGCAAAATAATACTTATGGAAAGGCAATACGCAAAAAGTGTACGTGTGGAAAAATAATGGACTGTAAGCAAATGGCAAATTGCGCGAGCAAATAGAAAGCTGTTAGAGGTTTAAAAGAATTTTGTCTTACGATGTTAGCAGATTACAAATGGATTGAAAATTCTGAAATCTGTTTCGAGAATATACAAATTTAGCAGTATGCAATATCCTGGTTTTGCCAAAAACACCAATATTATAAACCTACAAGATATGGTACCTGCATTTTGGACATCTAAAATGGCCAAATTAGAAGAAGGTTGGGGCTGCCAAGTTTTTGCACAACAGTGATGTGATTAATTAATTTGGCTATTAGTTTGCTGGGTTTGTCGTGTTTGAAACTGGCTTGGGGTGACTAGGGGATCGATTGGCAACCTCTGGGAAGTACGTTCAATGTGTGCCGAACCATAGTCCATTGGAGATAGGATGGAAAGATCTCCTGTAAAAGAATAGCCAACCTAATCTGTTGGAGCTGAGGAATCACTATGCTATGGGCTTGATGCAAAAAGCATCAAGTACACAGGTTTTGACAAACTTGAAGAATGAAATACCTGCATCATCAACATCATCAGCGTGTAATTGAGGATGTACATGGCTGATTCTCAGCTGAGATTGCTGCATATTATATGAGCTACGTTGACGCAGTTGTTGCTTGGAATTGGATAATCCACACACCAAGTGTGCTGTTGCACCCCTTGCTGTATCTCTTTTTGGCTTCATAGAGACATCCTTACTGGTTGCTAATTTTGATTGTCCAACAAGAAAAATAAACAATACTTCATAATTAATAAATGCATGCAAACAACTTTCAAGAAAAACCTATATTAACTTTGCTTGATGGATACAATTACAAACCTCGAACACCTGAAAAAAAAAAGTCACTTGAGGCTAGCTTAAATGGTTGGGTGCGTGTGTTGTAAAACATGAGGTCATGGGTTCAAATCACATTTTACTAAAGAGAAAAAGAGGGAGGGAGGGAGGGAGGGAAGGAGAGAGAGAAACTTTTACTTTGATTGACAATCTGCTTTCAATTGTATTCTTCTAGTAAACACAGTTAAGAAATCTCTCTTAAACTATCAATACTCAATTTCATTATACAATCAAGTTTTGTAATCAAATGTCTAACTGTAGTAAGAGATCAATTCCACTAATTTAGCAAAAAAAAAAGAATTAACATATGAAAATATACAGTATAGGAATGGATGTGATAAAGAACAAGAAAAGAATTGTCAGATATCATCATTTAAGCACCACCAATTTCATTACTCACTCAGAGTGGTGGAAATATTATGTCTCAGTTCCACTGAAACAATCGACACAAAAGTGTTCCTACTGCTATGACTAAATAAAGCATTAGGTATTTACCTTTTTTAGCTGATCTCAATCAAGCAAAGAGCCCTACAGCTAGCATCCAAACGGGTATATCTATAATTAATTAGCCTACACCATACATGCCAAAGATAGGAAATAACTCGGTTAATGGACCACTAATCAAATTCTCCCATCCAATTCTTGATGCCATTAGTTTAACCTAACTTCAAATGTTCATTCATATCACCCCTCTGTAACTTAAAAAAATGTACTAGACAATGTTTATTACAACTAATTCTATGTCAAGGCTTGCTTCCTCAATAAAGTCAAAAGTCAATGGATGCACCTCTCATGAATTGGCACTTCCTTACTATAAAGGTTTCTTTACTATTATCATTTTAGAAGAGCAGTAGTGTTTGAATCTAAAAATGAAATGCCACCATATCCATTAACAAATTCAGAGCACCATTAATAAGCTTCCAATATCTCTACATCTACTATGACCTCTATTGCTGCCATAATTTCTGCACATCCAACAACCCTTTTATTTTAAAAAATATAAATATAAAAAAAACTTTCCATAAAGCAGTACATTGATGCAAACAGAGCATAAATTTCTCAATTCTATATCAAACTCTTGCACAAGGTAAAAGAATGGTCAGTTTTGTCTACATCAAATGTAATGTGAAGAACTTGTGTTGGATGCAACTGCAAATTATACTTGTTATTCAGCTAAAGCCATAGACATTATTGCAAAAGAAAAATAGAAAAATAGTGCCGAAACTCAAGAATTGCAAAAAATAATTTTTTTCTATTTCTAGTTATGTGGTTAATGTGCAATACGTCAATACCAGCAAAATTATATTTGTGCCAGCCTGTAACTGTGAGAATTGTGGTGGTTGATTGGTGCTTGGTCGAGGCTGATGCAACTCACGAGGTTGTTTGTAGTTTGAGGGGGGCACATTAGAACGGAGACGGCCGGGCACAAAAGCATCATTCTGCACTCTGCTAGGATTGCCTATACTATTCTCCATTAAAGAAGCATCATGTCTATCACGAAAACGTTGGTTATAGCTTGATAGGGGCACCTAAGAATGTTGCCGACTGCCGCCAAAATTATCATTTTGCATTTGGCTTGGGTTGGCAACAGTATGATCTACAAAAGAAGCCTCCGGTCTATTATGTCTTATGGCCTGATCAGTATAAGCCACCAAGTGGGACAGTCCTATTGGGTTAAAAAAGAAAATCAATTAAAACACAACAAATAATATACATCAAATGCACACGTGCTCAAGCATAAAAACATAAAAGAAGGATTATTAACATGACGTCCCAAAAAATTGATTTTGATACACACAAAAGTAACAGCAGTCCACTTTATGACATCAAGCTTCATCAGTAGCTCCGCAGTTTAAAACTTATGATGATTGAGCATGCAAAATGAATCTGATATTTTATCCTAATGCAAAAGAACTAGGACCAGCGACTCAGCACATATGCAAAACCTGATCCAAACATAAGCATGAACAGAGATCTATCATTGTTCAAAAACGTACCAGCTAAATGATTATCTGTGCCAGACTGCAAGGGAGAAAAAAGTGGCTGCTGGCTTGGCTGAGGCTGAAGTGATTGATGTGGCAAGCTGCTGCTTGATGGTGGTACCTGAGAATGGGTTTGGCTAATGCCACACGGACCTTTCTCAACTTGTCTGCCATGCCATGTACTATCATCTCTAGAAGGCACTAAAGAAGGCCCACAAAGTCATAAGTCAACAAAGAACAACTATAACTCTTATTCCTAAATATAGGATAAATTCGATTGCAATAAATGGTAATTAGTAAATAAAACTTACTCTCCATAATCTCTTACGACAAAGAAATACAAAAAGAAGAAGTAATCAACAAAAGTTTGTGATGTGAGGCCACTTTCTTCAATAATATAACATGAACGTATGATATTATAGTTATAGTTAGTGGGATCATTACATTGTAAGCTCAATCAACTTTTGAATTGTATTTGCATTAGGTGTGTTTATACCAACAACAAACATCAAATGAGCATGGAAACTAAAGCAGAGAATTAAATACTGAAATTCTAATCTTTCCGAGATGATATTAATAAAAGAGAGTGAAACAAGAGTAAACGAAGAAAGTTTTCCAGTAGCTATTCAACTCATGTTGCTTTCAATAATATAAAAGATGTTTGATTCCCCTGGTGCATAAAATTCAAAACTGTCACTTTCTAAGATAATGATTTGACACACCAAAAAGAAAGAAGAAAATAGAAATCTCAATTTAACTAAAAATAAATGAATACATCATAAATATATAATTAACACAGTTTCCATATACTGTAATAATGGGGGGTTGGCTGAAAGCAGCAGTATTATATAATCAAATATCTACATCAAGGATGGAATTTCAGATAACCATTGAAAAAAGAGCAAGATAAATAAACTCACTCATTAACAAGAATATAATTTCAATTAACAAGACGATTAATTGTTAATACACGTAATACAACCACTTTAACAAAATCGAGTTCATCGATTAGTTCAAGTGGGAGTATTAGACAATTGTGTAAGTTGAAGTTGTCTAATTGCGAGCATTGCAAAGATGAGAAAATTAGAGAGGAAACAATTTCAAAAGGCACTTTGAGCTGAATTTTGTTGTTATTAATCCACTTTTGATGTTCAAAAAAAAGAGAGGGCAAGGCTAAGGCCTACTACTTCGTTACTGATGTATATATGATTGTGAATGTACGATCATATTTATTTGATTTCTTATAACTAAGACTAACCAAGTTAGTTCTTATTTCTTGCAAGTCAAGATGAGAATCCAATAAAAATTTGTGGATCGACTAAGGTCGTGAACATCTACTAGATGAATTCAAAGCTTTTTGTGATGAAAAATAGTGGAACATAAGTTGTTCATTAATATAGTGAGAACTATGATGGCAAAGACCACAATGTTTAAAATCCACCCTCTAAGTCCGTTACTTATGCATCTCATGGTTTATGGATTGGTCGAGACCTAAAGCACTTGAAACTAAGAGATGTATTGTCAATATCCACAATACCTTGGTCTAAAAGACCAATAGGCTAAATGCGTTAGACACATTGCTATGTCAAAATGACACATTCATCATGAAATAATGAGAAATTGACATAGTAATGATTTATAAGAAGTCATATTCTTAGTGAATATATTTCTTAACTGAGATAAAGTGGAAACAATTTCATTTTATTTGAGACTCAGAAACTTAGTCCCTTAAGATCACTCCATCCGAGTGGAAGAATTTTTGAGGAGGATGAGGATAGATGATGAGGAAGTTAGGTAATGCAAATTACGCTCTTGGTTTTTAAAATTTCAAGATATCGATCTAAACCAAACGATTATTCTCTCTTTCTCTGAAAAGGATGCATCGGTAAGTCTTAAAACGATTCAAGGTTTTAAAAATTTCAAGAGATCGATCCATTGATGCTAGCGATTGTTCTCTCTTTCTTCGAAAGGGATGTGTCAAACGATTCAAATTTTATCCTATCTAGCTCAAATGTGTGTGGATGTTCCTGATCCTGACTTAAGTGTGATGAAGATTCCTATTTCTAGTGGGAGTACAAAATATTGATCCTAGTGGGAGTTTTGTTTTCCAGTGGAAGTAGAAAACTTGAATCCAATGGAAGCATTTTCAAAAATGTATAGAACTAAAAGGGATAAAGTCTCACGATGACATTTCTTCGATAAATGAACTGATCGTGATTCTTTTTGGTAAAGCCTCACGACGACATTTTTTTTCGATAAATGAGTTAATCGTGATCCTTTTAGTAACTCACAAGTCAATGACGAACCTGCAAGTATATTAACGGTTTATTCATCCCAGTGAAATTTGTATGGATTAAAGCAATGAAAGTATGAGTGACATTTCAAATTGAATCATATTTGAGAATTGATTAATCTACTCAAAGGGTGAGTATCCATTGGAGATAAGTGAATACATGAGCGATAAATCGAGTGAGACATCGGTAATCACCAATGGGATTTAGTCAACGAGATTGAAAAGTCCAACTTGTTGAAAGATCTGCCTTCATTAAATAGACTTTGTCATTTGGACTAGTCTATACCTCGACCTACATTAATGAAAGTAGAGACTCATTTTCTCGTGAGAGAATTTGGATTAGAAACCTATAAGGTTTAACTTAATAGTTTTATCGTCCAATTCATAATAGAGAATTTGGAAATAAAATCTATAAGGTTTAAACCAATAGTTTCATTGTCCAAGGTATGACTTTAGACATTCTTTGATAGGATAGTACATTCATATTCGTTGTGATAATACCAAGTATTTTAATGTAAATCTTGTCATTCTTACATTGTGTGAACGCTACACTTGTGGCTAGAAATGGTCTAGCATACCTGAATGACTTCAAAGATTAGTCAATGTGCAACTTTGATATTGCTAATATGGGTTGTCCTTGGAGTCAAACTCCAAGAGATTGTTCGAGTAAATCGTTGTACCTCTTCAAGTGAGATGGATCAACAAACTACTTGAATGCTTCAAGATGCAGAAATACATAACCCATAGATGCCTCATGACTAAGAGAAAGTTTCTTAGTAAGCAATGTGTCCATAAATCTATGTGAGAGGAAGAACGTGTAATTAATGTTCTTCACGTAAATGTCATATGAATGTCTTTTATAGTCTAATAAAGAGTGCATGTGTTGATTACAAGACAATGTCTTGTAGTAAATTTTTATGTGTATACAATGCCTAGAGTTTGCTATATTGTCAAGTTAACTAGCAAATATTGATCCAACACATAAAGAGGGTGTTGGAAAGCAGTGAATAAGATACTTGAAAACTTTAGAGGCACTGCAAGACACAGTGTTATCGCAAATACTTGTGATAAAATAAAACACAGTTGCTAGTTTAATAAGTGACGTGGACGAGAGGACGTCCATGTTTCGCGTTGTATTATTGCTTAGCAAAAATGCAGTACAATATAATGGTTAGCTATACAGTGAAATGATCCACTTAGCTCTAACCACCTAAAGAACCAATGACTATCTTTAGTGACAGTCAACCTCGATTGCTTAAAGATAGAAAAGATCTAATATAAGTCTAAGAAAATTGAGACCAAGTACCGTGTTGTGAAAGACTTGTTTGCACAAGGACAAGTAAATCTGAGTACAAGTTTCGCAAGGCGAAGTGAACTTGGAAATGTAAATTTATACGATACGTGACTGAAAATCTGTTAATAAAAGCATAAAAGGAATAAGTTTCTTAAGATCCGCATGACACACAAAGTGTGCAATCCCTTATAACATGATCTTTAATAAGATCATCGTGAGCAATACACGAGTACAAATGTTGAGAGTTGATATTATAGTATCGTTAACTATGAAAGTATGTTGGACAGAGAAGTAACCCACTCACACAGGTGTTTACCTCAGTTTTTCCAGTTCGTTGGAGGAAGAACTAAAATGGGGTTGATTTTGAACGTAGAAAGAGATCGAGAGCGCATTCATAATCAAAAGTTTGTCTTGCATTTTACAGTGATGAGTTCATTGTAAAAAAGGGCATGATCATGCGCTCCTCCAAGGGAATGAAAGAACACCACAACACATGATCATACCATATTTGCTGTATACACGACCATATAGATAGAAAAGATTGAAAACAATCTTACTTTTCCTAGTGTGAAATCATGTCGTGAACATGTGGTTCTCGGTAATACCTACCCTTAGAACTCTTAATACATTCAAGACGTGTAGTTGAGTTTGGCTACTTTCGCTTGTTGTTAATGTTCATGATTGATTTGACCAAGCGTGTCAAGCTGGGCAATTAAACTTGGCTATGTACTGGTGTAAGAGGGGAAGTTTGTTTCTAGAAGCATTCACGTTAGTCTCATAAGTTTGCTTAACTAGCTCTCATGTGGTATGTCACATGATGTGTGAACTATGAGTAAATTTTTCGTGAGATTGATAAGTTTGAAAGCAGAGATTGTGTGGTAAAGAACTAGGGGAAAGGCATACGCTCCAGCAGATTGTGCTGATGTTGCATACACTATGACAGAATGGAGTTGTTCTGCAAGAGACGTCTTTTGGCAGGATTGAGTAAGGAACTGTTATATATCCCTTACATGTGTATAGTAATTATGTTCTTATTGTATGTTGGTCGCGCAGTCTATTTGTCTGTATGACGAAAGGATCGAGCATGGTTATGTGAGTGCTAACCATGTTACATGATGATGTACCATACCATCATATGCGGCGGTCCGCCCATGACGGGTGAATCGAACGCGATGGATCAAGGTGTGAACCAGGATGATAGACCGAGACCAATTTGCGAGCCCAATTGAGATAGGCCCAAAAGGCCCATGTGCTAAGCCCATTGGGCTCATTAGGCCTATTGGGCCCAAAACCCATTTAAGAGCTTATATATTAAGAATGGAAGAATGAATCCACACTTCCTCAAACGTGAGAAAAAAAGAGAGAAGGAGGAGAAGTGATCTTGCTTGCTCCATGCCATCTCTCTCCTCTCTCCACTCGTCGTTTATTGGTCGACTTTCTCGATTCGCGTGACATCTAGGCTGCGAAATAGACGAGCACTCCCGTCACTAACCCGACCGTGGTTTTCTCGCGATACCAACATCAACCGATAGTGACCTCGATGTCTTCCTGCTGGTTGGATTGCTCCTCTACTGGAATTGAGGTAAATAATTCGAATCTACTAATTTTTACTGTTTATCTGTTAAATCAGTAGTTAAATTTCTTCATTTCTCTTAAGGAGGATACGTCAGTACGAACCAAAAACTCTATTGCTTTACTAGCATAATAGGAGCAATAGATAAAAATAAAAAAAAAACTCACGTTTCATTGCTGATGAAGTAAAATTTTCATTATAATAGTGATCCTTCAAGCTGTATTATTATCAATAATATAAAAAACTATTAAAAAAGTAAAGAGTTAATTATGTTGAATGTCCTCTTTAAACCGTATATTTAGAAAAATAGTATTTTGTGTTTCGGAATTTCTAAAATAGAAACTACAAACTTTTAAGCTTCATAACATCTTGTTAATCTCAATATCCAAAATGCCATTTATGTATGGTATTTAATGCAAAATCTGGCAAGATATCTAGTGATCATCTTTCTCTCTCTTCCTATTCTCTTTGTCTTATGTGTTCGCCTACTCTCTGTTTTTTCTGTTGCTTTTCTCTCTCTCCTCTCCATCACTCTCCTCCACCGTTGTGTCTTCTTCTCCACCGCCATTTCGTCCTCCTTTCTCGAGATTTCTCTTTATCTTTCGGTTGTCTCCCTCTCTTTCTCTCTCTCTCCTCCTCCAAAGAACGAGATTTGTGATAGTTGTAGGTCGTGTTTGAGATCGCGATGACGACGTTCAAAATCTCTAAGGCGACTGTGGCGGCTTTCCAAATAGCGAGGATGGAGAATCTGTTTGTGAAGTCACCAACCAAATTTGCAACACTCCAAATAAGAGAATGTGTTGGTGTTGCTGGCCAAATCTCGCAAGAGGCGCTGACGTCGTCGGTCAGTGGTGAAGGATGGAAGGATATATTGTTAATGTTTTGACGACGAATTGTATTGATTTTATTTGTGTTTGTTTAACACCCTACAATTAAAGTGGTGATTTTTTTCTTATTTTTGAAAAATCTAAGTAATTATTATTAAATAAAATATAATTAAATTTATAAAAAATAAATAAGTGAGCTATATTCATAATTTCATAAATTCTTAGAAGTCTTATAAATTTGGAGACATTTTGGAGGCCATTAAAAAAATGTTAAAATTGTATTCTAAATTGTAATTTAGAAGCATTTAATATGAAAAATTATAATATTGAGAATTTATTAAATTAAATTTTATATTAACTATTTTGATTTTGGAGACTTCCAATAGAGACTCTAGAGACCTCTAATAAAAACTCCTCTAGACTATGAAGACCTCTAGTGGAGATATTTAGAGACAATTGAAGACTTCCAATGAAGATCTGTAGAGACCCCTTGAAACCTCCAGTGGAGACCTTTGAAGACCTCTGAAAACATTTTCTGATTGATTTTATTTTCTCGCAAAAAATTAATTCCTCGTGAAAATATCGTGATTTCTCACGAAAATGACATTTTTCCTAATTAGTTTCTCTAATCTGACATTCTTACAAATTAGTTTTTAAGATAATATTTTTGAAAATCTAGATTGTTATAAAAGTGTAATGATCCCAAAGGTAAAATGATTAACCTGCAGAATACAGAGGCCTATAATCTAGTTGTATATGATTTTTTTGGGTAAAAATTAGATGTATTGCTCCAAAAAATTATATACACTGTACATTGGAATGCTTGTTGTTTTATTTCCCAATCACCTCGACCGAACTTTGATTCTCATCTGGACAGAGAGATAGAGAGAGCCGGGAATGTAATGAAACAACAAACAAGTATGAAGCTGTTCATAGCAAAAGCACTATACAATGACTTGAGTAAAACAGTATAGAAACTATCAACAGTAACTACAAAGACACTAGGCTAAAAAAAACAAAGACAATCATAAACAATCACTCAACTTTCAACAGCACACACTCTTTTACTTGCCTAAGAACAACAGCTGGAGAGGGTTGCTTTCGTTAAAAGATTGTTGTATTGCATTCTCGCCAAAGCCAGTACACAGTGGCAGAAAGCATGACTTATAGTATTAGCCATTTTTTATTTTCCCCGAGATCGACTACTAAACCACCTGATCTCTCTCCTCCATCTCAGCGGAGACCTGTTAATCTGGAAATCTACTAACAAACACTGCCAAATACCATGAGTAAAGGGGCAATCAAAGTATAAATGTTCAAGTGATTCAGTAATAGATCCACAGAAAATATAAATATCATCAGGAACCATTCCCCATTTAAGAAGTCTCATCGTGGTTGCCAACTTATTATGAAGGGCCAGCCATAAGATGAAGCTACACTTCGGAATATGTTTTGGCCCCCAAACAAGTGTGTAGCAAGACACCTGTGGACTGTGGGTTCGAATTTCATTCCAAGAAGTTTTAACAGAATATACCCCACTAGGAGAGTGCTTCCACCGAATAACATCAGACCTGAGTGCACAAGGAGTAAGCTTTGTTATCTCCTTCTAAGCTGCCTCAGTTTCATCATCAATCGGATCAGGTAAGCACCACCTTCCCTGCTTCTAGACATTTGATACTTTAGCCCATTTAGGGATATCAGTATCTGGAATGTGCAGGTTTGGGAAAGTATCAACTATAGCCTTTCCATGAAACCAGGAATCATGCCAAAAAGAAAAGTTAGTGCCATTTCCCAACACATAATCAAAATTGTTAATGAAGTATTTCCTGATAACTAGTTGTATATGATTGTTGAGCTGTAAAAACAAAGTTAGCTGTAAACCATCCAGTAATAACATTAATTCGGACGTTGAAATTCAAAAGACAACAAGACCGACAGGTATGCCTGGTGTGTTTACACTATATATAAAACTTGTCGCCTATCTCACAACTAGGTGTTTCTTAAATACTTTTTGTTTTTGGTTGAACATTGTCAAATGAATTTCTAATTTTTTTAAAAAGGAAGTTGTATGCATTGACATTGTCTTGTTCGACTTTAGAATACTTAAAAAATAAACGTCACGTATATGACATTACCATAAAATTTGAACAAGTGCACATGGTCATTAATTTTGAGTTGGTCAATAAATCAATACTAACACACGAAACTCAACGAAATTAACATATATTATGTACCTTTCAAGACAAGTAACAACACCTAATACATCCCATTACCCTTTTATATAAACGTTTCAATCATCTTCAACTTCCTTTCTATCTATTCATCAGAACCCTTAATTTCTTCTTGCTCTATCACAACAACACATAAATTAAACATGTCTCTACGACCAAGAACCACATCCTCCAAGCAACAACAGCAACCAAACCCTTTAGAGGTATCAACAACACGCTCAACCTCAACTAGCAATGACAATCATGAGCCAGAAACCCCCAAATCTCCCTCAAGACCTCCAACATTGTCGCAACGCACGATCTCGCAAACCTTGACAAGCACGGCAAATCTAGCCAACCTCCTACCTACCGGCACGCTCTTAGCTTTAGAGAATGAACTCCTTCTCAAGAAAAACAGCTTTTCGAGCAACAAACACTTTGTTCTCGTTGGGGTTGTAGAAATAATATCCTTTAGTTTCCTTAGGATATCCCACAAACAAACATTTATCGGATTTGGAAGCGAGCTTATCCGATGTTAACTTCTTAACATGGGATTCGCAGCCCCAGATCCTTAGAAAAGACAAATTTGGCTTTCTTCCATTCCATATCTCATATGGTGTCTTCTCAATTGCTTTAGTTGGAGTTCTGTTTAGTAAGAATGATGCAGTCTCAAGGGCAAAATCCCAGAATGATATTGGAAGATCTATTTGACTCATCATAGATCAAACCATATCTAATAATGTTCGATTCCTCCTTTTAGACACACCATTCCATTGTGGTGTTCCTGGAGGAGTGAG
>CAODLS011660994.1:0-14095 GCA_948243855.1 Flueggea neowawraea | reverse complement strand
GGAACACTCATCCTAATTAGAGGGAAGAAATTCGGCACACATACATCACTCCTCCTATTTTTTAGGAGCATCTTTCCTTGTGTGACAAGGTGGAATTTTGGCACACACTAACTCATTAGGAGTCCATGACTAATTAGGAGTTTTATTCTTGTTTGACAAGAAAAATAAAACCCTAATTTGTATGTGACAAAATTAATTAGGAATTGAATATTCTTGTGGGACAAGAAAGGCAAACCTAGTGAGACTAGGAAAGCAAATTCGGCACCATATTGCTTGAACAGGATGAGGGCCGAATTTTTCAAGGTCAATGAGGGAATTTTAGATTCTTTTATGCACCTATTCAGGTCTCCTCATATGCCTATAAATAGGGTGCACTCCTTGCCATTCTTTCATGGCTTGACCGAATTTGATAGTGCCACTTTCAAATAGAGAAAATTATTTTGTGAGTTTTAGAATAGAGATTCTAAAAGAAGTGCTAGTACACTCCACCAATCCTAGGTAAGTTCGTTTGTGTGGATACCTCTAGACACGTTCGCGCAAAGACAACGTGAGTTCGAAAGGTGATTCGAAGTTTTTGAATACTAAAAGCTACACCAACACTCCATTCGATCGAACATTCAAGCTTTGGATCTAAGATAGATCTTCTAACCCTAATCATATATGTTGATGTGCATGGATCATTGGGGGGAATTCAAGCCTTAAAATTTTTGTTATTTCTGTTGCACTGATAATTATGAATGTCATAAACGAGCCGCGAATTCCAACAGTTAGCTGCCCACATTTTGAAAGTTACCACTTTCTACAGACGTGATGTCTAGTTTGATGGACGCATCAGGTTCTCTCTGATGCCTAAATTTCAAGGTCCAATTGCCTTTCCATACATTGGCAAACATCCCTGAGTTAGCCCCCATAAGATATTGATCCTAGTGCTTCTGCTCAAAATGCCTGCTAGCTTGACTCTTGGTTTCAACTCTGTAAATCTCGAGGAGATTTTGGAATCATGTCAAGTTGTGTTTCATAAAATCTCCTTGAGGGCATATGCCCTTTGTTTGGATGTTCGCTCGTGTCACATTTTTCTCACGTGTGATAGGTCACCCTTATCATTTCACACCTCTTTAGTCGCTTTGTTTCTTGAATCAAAATTCTCTATGCATATCATGTGTCCAGGCTATTAAAAGCGAGTAATATATGTTTTATGCCTCGAGAATGAGACTTGTTGAGTGATCAGAGAGAAATGATTGAAGGGTTTCTCGCATATCCGTGTTTTACCATGATTGCAAGGGTTTTTCACTTCTTATAAAAAGGCCCCTCTGTCATTTTCTTCCTCACCTACCGACAAAGACTTCTACTATGAGCTTGATTGTTCCCACAATGAGACTTAGGTTTACACCCATAATGGAGTATGCCTATTCTTACCTTTTAAGTGACTACGGGGGTGAAGGTACTCAATTTGACTACCACTTTTGCTATCGTTTGCTAAGTAACACCTTTTCTTCCTAAGTCTTTGCTTCATTCATCCTTCAAATTGCTCCAATGGCTCCTAAATCTTCTGCTAGACCTAACAAGCCTTCACTGCCAAGCCACACGGGGACTATGATTTCCACGCCTGAGATATTTTTGTCACTAATCAAACCCACTCTGATAGTGGCTCATATTCCCGACAAGGGGTCCCCTTTGTTAGACAGGAAGACACACATGACGCCCCACTTACGTTGTAGTCCCCATTTTTTATTCGCATTTGATGCGAAAAAGCTTGAGAAGATGGCTGAGCGTTTTCCATGTCAAATCCTAAAGCAAAATTGCATATACATGAGGATACATCACATATGACATATATAAGATATGTACATAAGTCATATTCCCATTTGTCTATAGTTTGATAAACAATGTATTGGTAGGAGAATCATGCCTAATTATGAGCGAGGGTAAATAGGTAATTTGAAAATTATGTCAAATTAGGTGTAGAGATAAGGATCAGTTATCTACCATCTACAGTCTACATATTTGGATTTGATTAGGAGTAACATGACAACATGAATAAAAAGTGGAAAAAATATGAGTCTTTGATTATACCCCCTTAAGCATCTCAACACCCCATGCTTAACTTAAAACATAATAAAATCAACCCTTAGGAGAGAGAACAAATTCATTTTGTGCATAAGCTGAAAGGGGAGAGAAAAGAGAAGGAGGAAGAGAGAAAAAATGAGAGGAAGAAGAGATTTGGTGAGGAACTAAAAGTAATCGTTGATTTTGCATCTAAATTATTATTTCTTGCATCTTTTGCATTTTAAGAACTATGTAAGTGATTTTCATAATTCCTCTCTACATGTTATTCATTACGATATGTCTTTAGAGGTTTGAATGCTGAATAAAAGGATTAGAGTATGAATTAACCATAAATTCGTATGAATTGGAATATGGGTATGTCTGGTTTTAGGTTTCAGTCTATATTCACATCCCTATTTAGAGGTACTTAGAGACAAACGTAGATGAAGTGTAAAACATAAAAGTTTTTCTTCTATATGTATAGCATGTCTCTATAAATTTTCAGCACGTACGCATTTATATAACGGATAGTGTGTACGAATAAGCGTAAAGATTTATAATCTGGAAATCCTATATAGAAGCTATAAGCTTAAGAATTTGTGTAGAAATCATTAGAGCGATGTAGAATCTGATTTTTTGGTGTGTGTCTTATTCCATACCTTACAGAATTGGTGGTTTTGGAATCATTTGATTTTGATTTTGGAGGACCTAATTAGGGTCTTCAGAACCTATAGACGTCATCGGTGACCTAAAAATAATGAAAAACTAACTTTTGGAAACAAAACAATTTAGGTTCCATTGGCGTGTGAATTTTATAAAAAGTGATTACATTTGTTCATTAGTGTAATAAATATGATTTTGAGAATGTATGTGCATTTTTTACATGTATATTGATTGAAATCTCAAGAAAGGCGCAAACTAGGCAAATTAGTCAAAACCATTGGGAATAAGGGCTCAAACTTATGAATATAGTTTTGCAACTTTATATTTGATTTTTATATAGGTTTATAATCTGTGCTATATGAACTACTTGACCTAGTTTTTTGATTGTCATGACTATATATTTTCTACAAGATAAATGTGAAATATTGGTTTCTGATATTTTTGATGAATTGAATTGCTACACTTCAGTGGTACTATGACAAAAATGAGATATGTGATTATAGAATATGCATTAATAAGAGAGAAAAGGATATTGTTGGTGTCCACTGAATCCACCAAAAGTTAAAAACACTCGTATATGTGTTAAGAATTACATAGTGCTATGGACATCTTCGTTATCACGAATTATTTTTTGTCTTAGTTGGTCCATAACAGTAAAAGAATACATACAAACACTTGCATTTATATGCTATATGAATGATCAAATCAAGTATACCATTTAAGTGTTGATTCCATGCTTATGTAAAGTTAAATATCTTGTTACATGATTATACTCGTTGAGAATGCAACTCATCAAATGCAATTTATTTTTTAGTTG
This sequence comes from Flueggea neowawraea, assembly GCA_948243855.1. NCBI lineage: Eukaryota > Viridiplantae > Streptophyta > Magnoliopsida > Malpighiales > Phyllanthaceae > Flueggea > Flueggea neowawraea. The sequence goes on along the minus strand of CAODLS011660994.1, from coordinate 10,569 downwards.
TTTGTAGATGAAATTTTATCTTTTTGGAGGTTGTTGACTTAGACTGCAAGCATGGATAGAAGGTCGACTAAATGATTTCTAGTCCTTTTCCCTTATCTCATCATTTGCATATCAAGAGGGACTTTGAAAGTTTATAATGGATACATTGATCATTTTGTGACTTTTACATGTGTTTAGTTGAATGTGTTCGTAGTATCTCATTATGTGTATACATGTTATATATGTATGCGGGCTGGCTAAAGCTTATTTATATGGGTATCAAGATCGTGATATTTAACGAATGATCTTTAATTTATGATATGTGATTATGTGGATTAAATGCTAGGATGTTACGGTTTATTTTGGTATCCCAAAATAGGTTGGAGGTTCTATAGACCATGACACAAGCATTTGCATACTGAAATTGTATGTGTCCATGTGTTACAACTTGCATTGCATTTAAAGGTCTAAAGAAGCACATGTACATGATGATGAGCAAAGTAATCATGGAGTCCTATGCTAAGTTGAAGGTTTCAGTTATACGTGCCGAGAAATTAGAAACCAAATCAAAATTCTTCTTCCAGTATAGTAAGAAGAAGCACAGTGATGAAATTGGTAGATTTGGGAAGAAAAAAAAGGGTCTAGCATACCTGCGCAGAAGATGACTTCGACTTGTTAAAAAAAAGGTTGATCCAGTGGTGCATTATTTGTTGGTAGAAGTTGTGGTTCTACACCTTTAATTGATTGTCAATCTTACGGGATAAATCATTGTGGGGAGTGTTGATTGCTTATTGAAAAATGTTTCAAATGTCAGGAACATGGCCATATAGTAAGAAATTGTCCCAAATTACAAGAAGAAACCACTATTGAACAACCTCGATTAGTAGGGGTAGAGGTAAAGGGAAGCCTAGTACAAATACAGGAGTTGATACAGAGGAGAGTTAGGCCAGCAAACAAGACACACACACTGGTAATTTATCCATCTTTCGTAAAAATGCTTATGTTTTATTTGATCCTAGAGCATAACATTCTTTTGTATCACAATCATTTGCATCATGTTTTTCTCATAAACCTGAATCTATGGGCTATGACGTCTTCATTATAACCCCGATTGAAAATATGTTGATCGGAAATACTGTGTACCATAATTGTAAAATGACCATTGAGGACACTGAAATTCTTTCTACCTTGCTGGTTATGCCATTAAGGGACTTTGATATTATTCTAGATATGGATTGGTCAACCGAGCACTATGCTAAACTTGATTGTTTTACCAAAGAAATAGCCTTGTAAGCTCCTAATCAAGCGAAAATAGTATTCAGTAGGGAAGGGGAAATATTATCTACTTGTTTGATATCTTCAAGCATAGCATCCAGAATTATTAGGGGTGGTTGTGAAGCTTACTTGGCTCACATTATCGACAATAAATTATGTGTGTTGAAATTAGAAGGCATTCCATGTTGGAATTCGTAACTAGTTATATAACATTCATAAGAGCATAATGCAACAGAAATAACAATAAATATTTTAACCTATAGTTTCACCCATGATCAATGCACATCAATATACACGATTATGAATGACGTTTATTGTTATCCTATTATGAATGACGTTTAACTAAGTTAAAATATTTGATTTCTCATGTAGGAGTCGATAATAGTTTCAGTTAGAGGACTCAAATATCACCACTGTATGAAAGCTATTTATGACATCAATCCATGAAGTGCTTTCATAGCGGGCCAGTCCAATACATGTTCTCTAACATGTATCTATATTCTAAGTGATATCTCATATCCATAATCAGTAAAACATAATTATCCACTTAGTAAAATACTAATCTTAATTCATTATCATTCCTATGATAACAATTGATTAAGGACATTTGTAATAACATTCTTCTACCTTAGGATTTTACTGTCAAGTCATACTTGATGAGATATGATAGAATAAACTATTCATAGAGGTTTTATCTTTCATAAAACATATTATATTATTTCATAGATATGAAATGAAATATCTCTTTATTAAATGATAAATCGAATGACAATGTATATGAATGATTGGACTAGAGCACTAAAACTAACATTGTAGTGGTAAGAGAATTTCTAGATGTATTTCCAGAAGAGTTACCAGGGTTGCTTTCAGAAAGAGATGTTGAATTCACCATCAATCTACAATTGGGTTCTGCACATTTTCAATTCCTTCTTATAGAATGGCACCAATTGAATTGAAATAATTAAAGACTTAGTTGCAGGAGCTACTTGATAAAGGGTACATTAGAATGAGTGTTTCACCATGGGGTACACCTGTGTTGTTTGTTAAAAAGACATATGGTAAGCTCAGATTATGTATAAAGTTATTAATAATTGAATCGAGTTGTCATGACCCTTTTTGGACCATGACCTGCGTACGAGGCAAACTGTCTAATAAAGCCCGACCCAACTCGCACAAGCCTCGGAGAATAGAACTTATAACAAATTTACTGCAAACAATTCCAAAATCCATTTATTACAGATAATAAAGTAGAAATCCAAATTTTTTTAAGCATAAATTTTCATATTTATAAAAAAATATTTCTAAATAAGAAATAATATTTATATACCAAATAAATATACAGAACCATGCACCCACAAGAATTCTGGTGCAGAGCATCTAAATAAAACAGGTAATCAAGGCCTGAATAAAAAGGTATCAACTAACCAAATCAAACGACACCTCACTGAGTATCTAAATGTCGGAAAGTTACAGAGGACAAAAGGAATCACCTGGAAAATAAAATTCAAAATAGACAGAAAAAGAAAGGGGGTGAGAACCCAGTGAGGAAGCGACACTCCAGATCGGCTTCAGACCTCACAAAAATCGTTTTGAAAATATTTTCAAGAAATACCACATGCAGATGTAAGTGTATATACATTGACACACTAAGTACAGAATAATAGTTCTGAAATTCTTTTAGAAATCGTTCTCAACCAAAGCAAATAGCAGACATGCAGACATACAGAATATTTATATACATATCATATATCGAAAGACGAGCAAATACTCTTAACATGCATTCACGCCAATTTATATGTCATTCCCTATTGTTTATTCCAAATTAATTACCGAGCACTGAAACTAATACATTATCATGCCCGAATAACAAAAACGCAGACCAAACATGTATCATACAATTAAGAATAAAATCCTAATTATCCAGGTTATGCAGAAGTCTACGACATGTATATCTTATGAATAATCAGTTACCGCACTGAATAGATCTGATAATCAATGATGATACACCCGTATTATATTAAAATTGCGTTGACAGGATCATATCAAAATAAACAAGTAGCCTTAGGAGCTTAAATGGTACCGAACTCAAAAGGGCTAACAACTGACAGCCTTAGGGGCTCAAAATAGTAATATATCCACCCTAAGGGTCTCAAAGCTGTAACATACAAAATTGATCTAAGTACATCCACGAGCATTGTAGTCAACGTGCTCTAGTAAGATATACCCCTTCAAACTACAGAACAATATACTACGAAAAAATGAGCAATAACAAAGACTCATTGAACTTATTATATCAGACATAGTCACAAAACACTGAAAAGCCTGACAGGGGATCAAAATCAAAAATAGAATCGGAATCATACGTGAACTCTGCCACTAGATCAAAACATACTTGGTTTGTTGTACAAAAGTTCGTCGTTAGGTTAGAAGGGCACAAAAATCCTTTTTTCGCAAGTCGTGCACTACATATACTCGCAAGCATAAAATAACGAAATTGACCGTGATGGAAGAATTCAAGTACTCAAGAACAATGCCAAAACATATTTGATTTTCCACACAAAAGTTTGTTGTGGAATAGGAACGCTACAAAAATTCTTATTTACACAAGTTGCACCAAGCTCCAAGAATCGCAGGCATAATAGAAGGAAATTGGCCAATATGGGAGAATTCAAGTCGTCAAGGATAATGCCAAAACGTAATTGATTCAGTTAGCAGAATTTTGTCGCTGAATATGAAAGCCACGAAAATGCTTTTTTTTTGCTCAAGTTGTGCACTGTCCAACATCACGGGCATAATTGAACGAAACTGGCAAGATGGGAGAGTTTAAGTTATCATGGATAATGCTTAAGCATACTTGATTAGTTGCAAAAAACTTCATCATTAAGTCGAAAAGCCACCAAATAACCTGTTTTGCGCTGTAGAAAATTGAAGGGCTAAACCCAAACCCTAAACTCCTACACCTAACCCTAACCCCTACCCTTAAACCCCAAACCCCAAAAACCTAAAATCCTACATCGAAACCCTAAACCAACCTCTACCCCCAAACCCTAGACCCAAAACCTTTAAACCCTAAACTCCTAAACCAAATGCTAAACTCCAAACCCCAATGCCAAACCCCAAACCCTAAACCTCAAATCCCAAAACCAAAACCCAAACCCATAATGCTAAACCTGAAAAGCACAAACCCAATTTGTTGCGCAACATACCTAATTTGTTGTGAAAAAGTTTGTTGCCGATTAGGAAAGACTCGAAATATTCTTTTTTGCACAGGTTGTGCATTGTCAAAGATCCCAGGTATAATAGGATGAAATTGGATGTGATCAGAGAATGCATGTTGTTAAGGAAAATGCTAGAACCTACTTGATTTGTTGCTCAAAAGTTCTTCGTTGAATAAGCAAGCTACAAAAATCCTTTTTTGCGCAAGTTGTGCTCGCTTCGAGAATCGCAGGCATAATAGAACAAAATTGGTCGAGAAAGCATATTGCTAAAAGATACTTGATTTGTTGCACAAAAGTTCTTTGTTAAGCGAAAAAAATGTAAAAATCCTTTTTTGCGCAAGTTGTGTAAGATATACTCACAAGCATAAAACAACGAATTTGGCTTTGACGGGAGAATTCAAGGGTTTGACGACACTGCTAAAACATATATGATTTTTTGCGCAAACTTTGTCGCTGAATGGAAAGCTACAAAAATTCTTTTTTGCGCAAGTTGTGCACTGTCCAAGTTCGCGGCATAATAGAACAAAATTGGCAAGATAGAAGAATTGAAGTTGTCAAGGGTAATGCTAAAACATACTTTGTTGTGGCGTAAAGTTGCATAGTTAAATTGATAAACTATAAAATTCTTTTTTTTGCATGTTTTGCAATATCAGATCATAGGCATATTAGATTGAAATTGGCAATGATCAGAGAAGTTAAGTTGTCAAGGACAATGCTAAAACATACTTGATTTGTTGCGCAAAAGTTTTTCACTCAATATAAAAGCTACAAAAATCCTTTTTTTTTGCACAAGATGTGTACTGTCGAAGACCACGAGCATAGAAGAACAAAATTGGCGGTGATCAGAGAACTCAAGTTGTCAAAGACAATGCTAAAACATACTTGATTTTTTGCAAAAAAAATATCGTCGCCAAATATGAAGCTACAGAAATCATTTTCTGCACAAGTAAGCACTATTGAAGATCGCAGGCATAATAGAACAAAATTGGCCAAGATGGGAGGATTGTAGTCATCAAGGACAATGCTAAAACATACTTGATTTGTTGCACAAAAGTTCATCGTTAGGTCAGAATGCCACAAAAATTCTTCTTTCGAAAGTTGTGCACTACCGTTACTCGCAAGCATAAAATAATGAAATTGGCCTCAATGGGAGAACTCAAGGACTCAATAACAATGCAAAAACATATTTGATTTGCCGCACAAAGGTTTGTGGATGAATAGGAAAGCTACAAAAATCCTTATTTGCACAAGTTGCACCACTGTCCAAGAATCGTAGGCATAATAGAAGGAAATTGACCAATATGGGAGAATTCAAGTCAACAAGGATAATGCCAAAATATACTTGATTTGGTGTGCAAAATTTTGTCGTTGAATAGGAAAGCCACAAAAATACCTTTTTTGTGCAAGTTGTGCATTGTCCAATATCACGAGCTTCATTGAACGAAACTGGCAAGATGGGAAAATTGAAGTTGTCATGGATAATGCTTAAGCCTACTTGATTAGTTGCAAAGAAATTTGTCCTTAAGTCGAAAAGCTACCAAATAACCTATTTTGGCAGGGCTAAACCCAAACCCTAAACTACTACACCTAAACCCTAACCCCTACCCTAAACTCCTACACCGAAACCCTAAACCAACCTCTACCCCCCAAACCCTATGTTACGATCTATTTTCGGACCATGACCAGCGTACGAGGCGAACTGTCTATGGAAGCCCGACCCATCACGCACAAGTCTCGGAGAACAGAACTTATACCCAAATTCATTAAACAACAAGATTAAAACCATTTTAACAATTTAATAAATAAACAAAATCCAAACTTCTTAAAACATAAGTTTTCATAATATAAAATTATTATTAAATCAAGAGTCATATTTAAATATCAAATAAGTTTACAGAACCAAACACTGACAAGTATCCCGGTGTAGAGCAACTAACAAGATAGCTAACAGGCCCCGAACAAAAGGGCACCGACTGCAACTTCAAAATGTCTTACCGAGTGTTGAAAGCTGATAAATCGCAGTGAGGTGCCTTTGTAAGTAGTTAGTGCCCCTAGATGCTCCACACCGAGTAGTGAGTTATGAATTTTGTATCTGATAATAAATTGGTTAATTGTTTTTAACTATATTTATTTATTCTATATTTTGATAATGTAGTTACACTTATTATTATTCGAGGATATTATTTTCAAACTTATTATCTGTTAAATTGTTTTAACATGACTAATAAGCCGGTTGATAAAAGAATTTGGGTATTATGCTTATGTTCTCCGAGGCTTGTGCAAAATGGGACGGGCTATCATGGACGGTTAGCCTCGTATGCCGGTCATGGTCTGGAAAAGGGTCATGACAAATTTGAACAGATAGTCGTATAAATCAGACGGTAAAATTCAGAATATATATGAAGTTTCATATGTCAGAAAACAAAAACTGAATACTTATTATCATTGCTTTCAAAAACAGAGAAACGTTTTACAGAAAATATTATAGAAGTTTATTTAAAAATCTTATTTTATAACAGAATAATTTATTACAGAAAACAGATAAGTTTCCAAAACCAGAATAAATAATAAAACAGACAAACATGCAGAGCAGAAATGATTTTTGAAAGATATACATATAAATATATATTTATTTCAGAAGAAACTCAGAAGCTTTCAGAAAAACAGATATTTCTGCAAACAAGTTCTCACGTAAGCAAATCTTAGATTTACCGATCCTTAGTTTATTCCAGATTACATGCCACAGTTTAGACACAGTAAAAACATATAAGTTGAGAGAGACACAACATATGTGTCTGAATCTGTCATTCCACTCACCTGAATATCCAAGCTGAATGGTCTAGACATGCTCCACTGACAAGTGGCTGGCTGACCGAAACACACAGCTAAAATAATTATCAAAGTAGAATAAGAGATAGATGCTGGTATTGTGGCGGTACAAAAAATGCATGCAATGCAGATGCAAATATTGAACTTGAGAAACCTATCTCGAAATTCATGCATCTCATAAAATTACAATTTGATCCCCGACCATTGTAAAATTATGCTTTAGTCCTTAAACTTTCCAAAAATATAAAACAGTCCTCAAAATATTCTCAAATTATCAAATAGTCCTCCAATTAGTCAGAATCTCCAAATTAGTCATCTAACTCTCTGAAATTACAAATCAATCCCAACATGCAAAATATCAGACCTGATCCTCAAATAATTTAAAATCCTAGAAAATTACATTTTAAGTTTTTTCGTCAAAAACTACACCAAAACATTCAACTCTCGATTCAGCCGATAGAAATCGATGCTAAACATCCACATTGACTCTAATTGGTCTCTTGAACATAAATCAACAATTGGTTTCAACAAATCAACAAAAAATCGGCCTAAACTTATCCAAACCTGAATTTCACCATACCATTAGTAAATAACTTTGATTATCCTAAAACCAAGCTTAATCTATGCTCTTCTAACTTCAGTGAAGCTTAATCAAGCGTCCCCAAGCATCCATTCAAACAGAATCAAACAAAAACTCAAACCCATTTCAAATTCGGCCAAAACCCTAATCAAACCAAAACAATATCAAATCTTCATAACTCAAACTTAATATATGATCTTCTAGCCTTAATACATCATAAACAAGCACTATTCAACTCATACTCTAACAGAAATCAACAAAACCAAACTCAACATTCAAAACTATCACTATTCACATCCACCAATCAAAACGTGATTTAAGCATGGAATGAAAGAAAAGAAGTGATTAAAGACTTGTTCTTATCTCAAGGACGCAATAAGAATCAATGAGAGACAATAGGTGATAAAGAGAGTGTTTTGGAAGTGAAAATGGTATATATATATATATGAGTTTTTGATATTTTTTTAAAAATATTAAATACATCATTAATTTTATAAATTTAAGTGTAGATTACAGAGGATTTTTCTTTTGCACAGCCTCCCTTTAGGACCGGGTGCCGTCGAACCTGGGTTGTCTCGCATTCCAGGGAGTGCTCCACCGGTGGAGCACAATTAGTGCGGCAGATTGGAGAGGATACAACGTAGTGTTTCACTCAAAACTAACTTGTATTGACACACAAATTGGGAAAAAAATAACACATACACTAAGGGTCAGCTCAAAACACACATATTGCAGCCCTAGCTGCACCCACATACGCTGAGTCACTCTGCCTCACACACCTCCTCTCGGCTCACTCAAACAACCGTAGCCGCACCCACCCATCCTTCCCTGCCGCCGGTCTTTCAAGCCACCATCCCTTTCCGTTCGCCGCCCTTCCTCCTCCATATTTGTCTCTCCGCCCGCCGCTCTACCTCCTCCATATGTCTCTCCGCACACACTCTTCCTCGCCGATCTTCACTCAAAACTCGAAGCTCCTATTAAAATTTGCGGTATGTTCCTTGATATTTGTTATTTTGTGTTTCTTTGTTATTTTCAATTATTTGCTGTAGTTAGCTCCCAGTGCATGTTGTTCATGATGCTTCTAGAAGAAATCAAGTGTATGTGTACACCTCTCGTAACAGATTTCTTCACTGAATAGTAATCGGCTCGCATTTTTGCTCTCGATTTTCCTGCAGTGTGCAATTAAATTTTCCTGCTTCATTTTATGGCTTCACAACCATTAAAGTTAGATCTGAACATAATGGGTGTGAATTTTGGATTTCTTTTTGGAGTTTTACTTAGGCGTCAATGGAAATTCTAAATATTTTCGTTCTTAAAAATTTTCCCTGGTGGGTGTTCATTCAATTTCTTTATAGGAATTTTGGGATGTCCTTCGAATCTGGATTTTGAAGTCTGATTGAACAAAAAGGGAGGACTTTTTTATCAAGGCATAATAATCTGGTCAGAGAGCTTGAGAGGAAGCATTTCATTCATATTTAATTAAACGAGCCCCGAGCTCGAGTACGCCCTTAAATGAGCTTTTCACGAGCCCACCCGAGCTGCTCACGAGCACCCAGAATGTCTTAACGAGACGAGCTCCAGCACAACAAATTTATAGTCGAGCCGAGCCTGAGCATTCTAAAGGTCGGCTCGGCTTGATTGGAGCCCATACTGACTTTTTTGTTTTCTGTTTGCTTTAATTTAATGGGTTTGATTTGTTTGAGGTATTTAATTATCTTTGTATGTTAAGCGCATTCCTTATTAAAGAAAAAGATGGTATCTTTGTGTTGTAAAATTCTTAGTTGCATAATTTTTTTTTTTTAGTTTTACAAGACTGATAAAATGGTGATGTTGTATTTATTCTGTTTATGGGAAGTAATATTGTTTTCTTCCTCAGGTAAAGGCTATTTTTGTCTGAGTGGGAAGCAATGGTATGGCCTTATGGGTTTAAAGGGCATAAGCGAAAGAGAAAAACGGAGAAATATGATAAAGAAGATGAAGAAAACGATGAGCAAACTTTAGAAACTACAAAGAGAGGTATGATTGAGAAATCGGAGGATGCTACAGAACACAGTGAGAAGGAAAATGAAAATGGAAAAGAAACAACTGAAGCAGAAGATGCACGAGAAAATGAAATGGATGGTATCCCAATTGTCCCTAGTGATCCAAAGACGAAAAAACGTGGGATTACCTTTGTCCTTGAGAAGGCCTCTTTGAAAGTTGCAAAAGTTGGAAAGGTACGGAGGCCTTCAAGTATCTTTTCATTCTATCAGCTAATTATTCCGTTCATAAGCTAGTCTCAGCGTTTTACAATTCATTTGAAGTTTTAAACTTAGTTGCAAAGAGTTACTTGAATGTTTCTATCAGGTTATTGAATTCTATGGTGTTGGTTTTATTTTCTTACAATTGTGGCGAATCAGTTTTCTGGTACTTTTTCAAATCTATTCTTCCATCTGATTAGTTATGTATCAGCAGATTTACCAAATTTTGAATTCTGAGGACCATTCTAATTTCTTAAAGAATAATCACAAAAATCCTGCTGATTACAGACCTGACATTGTTTTTCAGGTTAGTTCGAATTGCTACTGAAGGTTACTTTTATTTGGTGATTTTTCTAATTTTGCCGCATTTCCTGACCTCGACTTCTTTGCCTCTTCTATTCAAAACCTTGATTAATGTCATGTGTCCATGTGTTATAATATATTTAGA
>CAODLS011660817.1:0-13920 GCA_948243855.1 Flueggea neowawraea | reverse complement strand
AATTGAATAAATAACACAATCCAACATCACATAATCTGCCTAGGGTTCATCACATCTAGGTACACAAAATAATTAGTTCATAACAATAGAGAGATATACAACAAGATCAAAGAGAAATCTAGAGAGAGAAGGAAAACCCATTATTGAATCCTCCAATTCTTCACAAAATCTCTTCGTTCTTGATGCCCAATGATGTTCTCCTTTGTTCTCACATTCTTTGACCTCTAAAGATGTGTATTTCTGTCTCCAAGTCGGCTCTCTCTCGAATGAATGCCGAAACAAGCTTAAATAGGTGATTTAGGGCATCTGGAATAAGACACGGGCACGGGCACAACCTTGCCCAAGCTGTCCTGTTCGTGTTCATAAAAAATCACCGAAATCTGCGACTTGAACACAAGACACGGGCACAGTTTTTGTCCGTGTCCATGGCCAATATGTCAGTGTAATCCAATTATGTCCGTGTGATCCATTCTTCTTCGGTTCCAAACTACACGGACACGGCTTCATGTCCGCGTCCATTGCACCTATGACCATGTGTTCTCATTTCTGTCTGTGTCCTTCAGTTGTCAAGTTCCAGTGGGTTACACGGTCTCTCCCACGGCCGTGGACTGAAGATTCTTATCCGTGTGTGTCCAGTATTGCACGTATTTGCTTCCTCAAGTCTCCCACGGGCGTGTCTTGTCATTCCAAGGCCGTGTCTCACTCCCAATGCCTTAAATGTCATCGTTCAAGCCCCGTTTCGACTTGTTTTCATTCGATTCATCAATACATCATCAATTTACCTGAAAAACACAATATAAAGCGTATAAGTACCAAAACTAATGACAAACGCTCAATTCGTATTCAAAGCAATATAAATTGATGCACATAAATACGTATGAAAATGTGTTCATCATGCTTTCTCTAAACACACGGGTTACCACCAACCTTGGTAACTGGATATAACTGATCTCGTGTGCTTGCGCTAAACACACGAGTTATCGTGTGCTAAGCCTCTCCGTATCTGAGTGTACCAAATCAACAGATTAGATATAACTTATATTGATAGCAAGCACATGCAACTGATAACTAATATGGATACTAATAAAGGACATATACTAACGTCCATACTGATAATACACATAATTTGATTTCTTATAATTTCTGCTTATTAATTAGTCTGATTATAGATATGGTCTGAACACAGTAAAACATATAATTTCTGAAAGACAGCCTATGTGTCTGAAGCTGCTACCATACTCATCTGGTAGTCAAGCTGAACTCCAATCAAGCAACACTGGTACCTGGCTAGTCGTGCTGATAGGCACAATAAGCTAAAAAAAATAAATCACATCTCATTGGTCAGAACAGGGTACTGGTACTGTGGCAGTACCGAAGTATGCATGCAATGGAAATGCCATCTAAGCCTCAATGACGTCGGATGCTAAAATATGAAAATCTCTCAATTCAATCAATACCTAACTGATCAATCACATACACAAATTATAATCGACCTTATGGTCATGAATCTAACACCTATTTAGATAACCGAACTCAGAATCATCAACATTGTTCACCCTCAAATTTGGATTCTCCGACCCATGATGAATAATCTGTCCATTCACAAGGTCTAACTCAAATCAAAGCATTCCTAACTCAAATCTGACCTTATACAATGGAAACAACTTCAGATTTAACAAGAAATACACCAAAATCTGAATCCCTAGCTCGGAATAAACCCATTTCATTCAAACACAAAATCTCCCAAAACTGAAGTTAAAATCTCTAAAGTTCAACCTTAAACATCCTTAATCTAACAATGTTTAACTCCCTTAAACACAAAATGAACAAATCTAAACTCAACACTCATTTTTAGAAAAGCCCTATATATGTGAATGCATAACAAAAAATGAAAAAGAGAAGTGATTATCATATGTTTCTTACCGCAAGGACGAAAAAGGATGGATGGAAGAGAAATTGGAGAGGAATGGAACTGATATCTTAAGTAATTTTGGTGGTTGAAGGGGTAAATGCCAAGAATGCATTAGTTGAGGGTATTTATAAGACCTTCACGCTAAAATGCTACGTGGCGTGCAAAATGGCCCTGCTAAACAATCCTACGTGCACTGTGCCTCCTTTTATGCACGTTGATCAAGGTCTATGCGCGTAGACAAAGCTTCAGCATACGTATACTATAGATCAGTTGACCTTTTACGAAAATCTGAAATCAACGTTCACACCACGTACACTATACACTTAGACGACTTTCCTTACTCACGGTTTACATCTAGAAAATGCTCAACGCACGCAGAACCTCCTCCAACACATGTATTTCCCCCCATTCGCTCACGGTCCAAGTCTTAACGATGTTCAACGCACTAAGAACATCACTTGTGCACGCTGACGCCCTGAGGCACATTCACAGTCCAACTCGAACACTCGTCTACATGTGTAGAATCTCTTCCAATGCACGTAGATGTCCTTCAGTGTGTTTTGCACGCACAACTCAGCCTCCAAAGCATTCTCACTGAATACTAATGATTTGAAACCTTATTTACCTTGAAGTCTGTATGGAATATTACCATATTATAGCTAGAACTGACGTGGTATTAGACAAGATTTTTCTCACAAGTTCAAAATTGGAATAGGTTTTTCCAAGTGTTTTCAAGCCATTCAAGATGTAATTAAATCTGTCCAACATCTTTTGAATGTCTTCTCCCTCTTTCATCTAAAATAATCCATACTTGTGAACAAGAATTGACATTTTGTTTTGTGGGAAAATAATTTCCAAGTCCCTTATGTATACACTAATTATCAGGTAAGTCCTCGCATTTTTTAGATGCAGCATACATGTCCCTGAAACTTGTTTTTAATTGACGGAGTAAACGGAAAAGCAAATTGACCCAAATACCATTCCTTAAATTGAAAACCCACTCATTTACCAAACCATAATCCTCTTTATTCTCTCTCTGGCCTCTGTCTTCCTCATACTCACCCACCACAACTCTCTTTTCACTCTCTCACTCGCTAAGAGAATGGAACCTTTTGGGAACAACACCGGACCAGCCAAGAGCTTGACATCAGAGCACACAAAGTAGTGGGGTAGTAGATGGGAACCTTCTGAAAACAATGCAATATCAAGGAGAATCATTGGGTGTTGTTTGAAGTGGATCCAAGAAGTCAAATCTGAGCGCATAGTTAAGAACAAAAAAGTAGTGAAGCAAATAGGGATTAGAGAGAGAGAGATTGAATAAGAGAGCAGGATATAAGTCAGCATCTTCTTGGTGGTCGCCGAATGTTTGTCGCTGGTCTTCGTGATCTTTATAGTTGTTTTGATTTTTTTTTGTTTTTGAAGTAAATTGGTTCTTATCCCCTTTATTTTGCTTTCTATACTTGTGCAAATAAATGTTACTTGATTTAATTGGAGTGGGTGCCGATGATTTTTGCTCTGTATAAGTGTGCAAATTATGGCTCCAGTTTCTAGAGGAATTTTCATTTTATTTCTTAAAATCGTAAAGGGAATGTGGGTGGTTTCTATAATTATGTAATTATGGATGAGGAGTTGTTGAAAAGAGGAGATCGATAAGATAGTTAGGTTACAGAGAGTGTCTTTGTTACAGATTGCAAATAGTTGGGTTTGGATTTATGATGGGTTCGATAAGAGGATTGAGGAGGATTTGTTGAAAAGAGAAGAGATCGAGAAAGACTGTTGGGTTGCAGAGAGTGGCTTTGTTGCAGCCTCTGCAATTTTTTGTCGATTCATCACCATCATATTGGCTCTATCGGTGTATCTTAGATTCCATGAAATGTAAAAATCTCTTTCTTGTGTGTCTTCTTGATGTATCTAATGCTTTGTGATAATTCCGTGTTGGAAGAAACTTAAGCCACTGGAAATTCATTTAGTTAGAATGGCATCGTGCATGTTCTGAAAAGAAATTCAATTGCTTTCCTCATCTGTGAAATTATGACTTAGTTATTCAAGGATGGTCCAGGGATTTGAAGAAATGAATTTATTATTGATAAAGAGAAATATGATTTGATGAATCCATAATTTAATTCCTTGAATGAAAAAGCAAAAAATTGGAATGAAATGAACAAAAGAAACCAAAACCAAAGCATAGATTTAAAAAAAAAAAAGAGACTTCTAGAAATGGAAATTAAGGTATTATAAATAAGCCAAAAAAAGATCCAGACTTTTCTCATTTCATCTAAGTAGAGTGTTTTTCCTTTATGGTGGCATGGAGTTTTCGTTGATGGTGTGCAAGAATAAAAGGAGAAAATGAAAATAGATGAGAAGATGAAAGATAGGGGCATTTATGTGTTTAAAATTTTATCCAAACAAAAAAATTGGATACGTCAGCAACATACTAACGGACTATTAACAGGCCATTGACGGAAGGACTTAAGTGTAACACGGTCTTTTCATCTCAAGGATGTGTATTCAACATCCTAAAAATACGAGGACCTACCTACTAATTAGGGTACACCTCAGGGACTTAGAAATTATTTTCCCTTGTTTTATTTAACTTGTGAAGTGCCTTCGTATGTAATCTGCAAAGTCCTCCAAATCTCATGTATTGTTGTGCATTGCTAGACCTTGTTGAATTGGGCCTTCCTTAGAGCACAAAATAGGATATGCATTGCCTTGTTGTTGTAGCACATTGTCTTCTTATCATGATCGATCCATTCTGTCTTTGGTTGAAGTGATTCAACTCCATCTACTATCTTCTTTGGAACATATGGACCTGTCTTCTTTGCATCCCAGACTTCTTCAGCTTCACATTTGAGGGAAACCATCATTCTAGTTTTTCAATATACATATTCACGGTCATCAAAGAAATGAGCTCTATTAATAGATAAACCCTCATATATAGAATTGTCTCCTAAGGATGCCATTTTGGATATTTAAACTCAAGGTGGTTAAACCTTAAATTTGAGCACTCAGGCTCTGATACCAATTGTAAGGCCAATATGGCAATCCAAGAGAGGGAGGGTGAATTGGATTTATGTTGGAAATTTAAAGAACTTTTGAAAACCTTTTAAACACTATGTCAAAATCAAAACAGAAACTTAATCCAAGACACAACCACAATGAATGAACTTAAGAATAACAAAAATATGAAGGGATAGAGGAGAGAAGTCCTCAATTTATAGTGGTTCGGTCCTCATTGTCCTATGTCCACTCCTTTAGCTCACTAGATAGTTTGAATCCACTAAAAACTTCCTCACTTGCAGGTGGAGGGAATCATTACACCTTCTTGCTTTTTAACTGGCCAAAACAAGAAAACCAATGCCTATCTTGTTTTTCAAGGAAACAAAAAAAGAAAAAACTAAATTACCCTTCAAGCTTAACACCAAAGCTTGATTACAGTGGATTCCCAAATTTCTAATCAATATCTCACACCAACCTAGTAACAAAAATGCAAATCAAAGCACAGTTGGTATAAGAAATATGATGAGTTTGAATAGAGAAAGTCAAGAATCAAACTAGCAAAACTTGGGCACACTCTTGAAAAGTCTCTCTTGTCTCTTCTATTCTGGACAATTCTATTTATAGGCAGTCTCTGAAAAATAGTCATTTTAATCCCCAATGTAGCCGTTGTGAGAAAGGAATAAAATGTTGTTTTTAATGACATCAACTCATGTTACGTGCATAAATGATCTTCTACGTGAATAGTATGTTGTGCCATAATGACACTGCGTGACTTTGTTCTTCATCTACGAGCATTGTATATGTACAGTAGCTACTGCCTGGAAATTACATGCCTTGCATCGCTGCTAGATGCGTTGATCATACCTCTAAGTGCTTTGATTGTAGCTTCTTCATATCACAAATTTGATTCTCCATGTGGTTGTGTCAGGGAACACTCAAATTTGAAATTCACGAGAAGCGTCTAACCATTTTGTCAATTGCTAAGCTAATCCTCGTCTACGTGCTTTGCATCCGATACTACATGCGTAGATCAGTTTCTTCAAAGGTGGCTCCTTTACTCATCTATGCACCTTCTTTTGAGGTATAACGTGAATCTGGCTCAGAGTGTGACGTGTCTACATGCATTATGTCTGGTACTACGTGCATTGCATCTAGTCTACGTGCATTGTGATAAGTTTGGAAAACCCAAAATTCCTTTAACTTGATCAACTGGTGTAGCGTCTAGTAGAATGCACTCTGATCATCATACTGCGTGCATAGAAGGTTGTACAATGTGCGTTGCTTAAATATTTCAAATGTTTTGTTAAAATCATTAAAACTTAGATGGAATTTTTATGTTGACCAAACCTAGTTCAAAATTTTTGGTGATATACTTCCTATGACATTCAGCGCTTAGTGAAGCATTGTAACCAGCAGTGAGTGCCCTTGCATTTGGGCCCTAGTTTGTCTATTATATTAGATGATCCATACCGAGTCACTAGTGGGTATATGGTTGTATATTATCATTTTGACTAACTGAATTTACTTATTAATATTTTCTCCGCATTTTCATATTATAGCAATGTTATATTATTAAGAAGTATTACTTTTGAATTTTATATTTATAAATGAAATCTGGATTTTTATTTATTATTGTTTAATAAATGTTTGGTAAAAAAAATTTGGGTAGCTGTTCTAATTATTTGAGGCTTCTACGGGGTGAGCTGGGCCTCTGGTTCGGTTTGATTTCTACGTCGTTGATGGTCTAGTCATGGATCATGACATTTCAGCACAATCCTTGACAACTTAAAGTCTAGATTCTTGGTCAATTTGGTTCTATTATGCTTGCGAGTATGGATAGTAAACAACTTGCACAAAAAAGCGATGTGTGTAGCTTTCGTATTTAACGATGAACATTTTCCCAATAAATCAAGTATCTTTTAGCATTATTCTTGACAACTTCAATTCTCGCATCTTGGCCACTTTCGTTCTATTATGTTTGCGAGTGTGGATCATATAAAACTTACGCAAAAAAGGATTTTGGTAGCTTTCATGGTCAACGGCAAACCTTTGTGCAAAAATAAAGTATCTTTAGCACTTTACATGATGACTTCAATTCTTCCATCTTAGTCAATTGTTTCTATTATGCTTACGAGTACAAATGATACACAACTTGCGAGAAAAGGATTTTGGTAGCTCTCATAGTTAACGAAGAACTTTTGCGCAATTTGGTTCTATTACGCTTATGATATGGACAATACACATCTTACACAAAAAGTGATTTTTGTAGCTTTCCTACTTAATGACGAACATTTCCACAACAAATCAAGTATGTTTTAGCACTATCCTTGATAAATTAAATTCTCTCATCTTGGTCCATTTGGTTCTATTGTGGTTGTGAGTATGGAAAGTACACAACTTGCACAAAAAAGATTTTTTAGCTCTCCTGCTTAATGACAAACTTTTGAAGAACCACTTAAGTATCTTCTAGCGTTATTCTTGAAAAATTTGATTCTCACATGTTGGCCAATTTGGTTCTATTAAGCTTACAAGTACAGACAATATACAACTTGTGCAAGAAATGATTTTTGTAGCTTTCCTATTTGACGACAAAATTTTGCACAACAAATCAATAATCTTTTAGCATTATTCTTGAAAACTTGTGTAACACCCATACTCTTATAACACATAATTGTAAAATTCATAGCATATAAAAAAAATTACATATACAAAAGAGTCACAACAAGACCTTAGCAGATAAATCTAACAGAACTCGTAAAGATAAAATACTTATCATGTAGTACAAGCCAAGTCTGGTAAACAAAGGTACAATGCATGATGAGCCATCAAGATCTCATCCTTAAATCCTGTATACACATGTGGTAAGGAGAGGGAGATGATCACAACATCCTGACCTCTGTCACGTTGCTGTGTGTAGAAGCCTCAAAATCGGCTCAAAGCGAACTTGTTGGTACCTGGAAAAATTTTCTCTTTATACAAGCAATCCAACAAGTAACAAATAATCCAGATACAAACAAATAATCTAGATACAATAAGTATGCAATGCAAGTATGTTTCATTCGGTAATTGCCCAATATGTCAAGTATGTTGGATAATTTTTTTAGGATGCATTAGTTAAGTTTGGAGAGCAGAAGCAAGTTGAAGTGAGAGAGAAAATTTATAGCGGTTTGGCCAACCTTGTGTACCTCTACTACCTAAGTCTCACTTAGGATTTGCACTATCTGGAAGATTGATTTTGGCTCAATCCAACAAAGCCTTACAACAAGTTTGATTGCGACTCGCACATATATGGCCAACAAGTTTGATTGTGGCCCACCACTTTAAAGCATACCCAAGGTTGATTTGAGCTCCAACCTCTAAAGCTATTACAATTTTATTTTATAAGGCTGACAAGAAACCTTTCCCCACTTCCAAAGTCTATGCTAGAGTTGATTATGTAGAATTGATGCTCTTGATTTTCTCTCTAGCATAAATTTGGTGTTTTAGGGGTGATGCAATGATGAAAATATTTGGGACTTGAAAGCATATAATCAACCACCTCTTCTCCACCTTCTCTTAATGTATTTATATCCTTCCTATACCATACATTACCTACCCTTTACGTGCATTATTATTGGTTCAGAATGATCCAGTAGCTTATGTTTCCATTCAGCATAACTTTTACGTACGTTATAACTTGCTAATGTACGTTATGATATCTTAACATATGTTAAGCATGGCCACGATGTACGTTAACTAACTTCTAGGACTTGTTCACATGTTAAGCATGGGCACACCATACATTAACTGACTTCTAGGACCTGTTTTGCAACTTGGAGCTTTGTTTCATGATTTACTCCAAGTCTAATGTTTTGCTTATCATCAAAACATAGAAGGATCTTAATGTTGATCACATATGATCCAACAATCTCTCTCTTCTTGATGATGACAAAAATTCAAGATTTTATGTGCTACATCAAAGGCAACAAATTTGATCAAGGATCTTATCCTTCTCATTGGGTCAGAATTATGCAAAGGAATGCATAATAATGCAAAAATTTAAAATTTTCTATCCCTTTCAGATAAAACTCAACAAATTCATTCAATACTCTGCCCTTTTTCATAATCATAAAAAAATTAAACAATAAAAAAGTTTTCACTCCCCCTTTAAACAACAATTTTTACATACAAGAAAAATATCTTTTCTCCCCCAATTTATTTCAAACCAATGAACATATTAAACATTTTTCAAATCAACACTATCAAATTCATGCAAACAAAAATAATCAAACAAGAAGCAAAATGCATGAAAAAATAAAAGAAAGAGAGTTCAGGAATGCCTAATGTACCGAAAGGCACACATTAGCTAATGGTTCACCATCATCGCCTGAAGAAGAAATATAATCTATTGTTTTCTTTTTCTTCTTTTTCTCCTTTTTCTCCTTCAATCTCCCCACCCTTTCTCGTTCATTCTTTTCATAAATTGTGCAACTTTTTTTGTTAGTGATATGCTCCAGCCCAATTGCATGAACATTGTCATATGTATATATATGTATATGTATATATATATATGTGTGTGTGTTGTATATATATATATATATATATATATATATACAACACACACACACACACACACACACACATATATATATATACACACACACATATATATATATATATATATATACAACACACACACACACACATATATATATATACAAACATATATACATATATATCTATATATGTGTGTATATACACACAAATATACATACATATGTATACATATGCATATACATCTATATACATATATATATATATATGTATATTGTAACACACATACCTATATAACATATATTTACATAACTCGATAACATATAACAATATTTGAATATATATATATATATATATATATATATATATATATATCAACGAGATTACAACAAGTACAAGTTACAGACACAAATATGACCAAACTATCAAAATTTCATCAACATGTAATATACAACATATAGTACAATTCAAGTATAGCAGATTTGGTACAAAACTTGATGAGATGTTAGGATCTCATCCTCTAACACCCTATATGCACATGTGTGATGGAGAGAGAGAGTGATCGTGGCATCCCAACCTCTGTCGCGCTGGTGTATTTACAAGCCCGCAAATCAGCTTAAAAGTAAGTCTCTGATACCTGGAAAAATTTTGCGCTTTATATGAGTTGCAACTCAATGAGGAATCCAACAAATATCAAACAATATATAATAAGGTATCATATATACAATCAGCCCAAGTAAACCATATAAGAGAAAAACATCAATTACGAAAATGGTAAATCAACATCATCTATAATATGATGGTAATACAATCTATAATTGGGAATATAGTAAATCATATGGAAGAATGCCACTAACAATGAGGGAATTTGTCCTTCTCTTATTTGAGTAAGATACCTCTTGGCCATTTGACAAGTGGGGCTGATGAAATGCATGGTCGTGCTCGAATGAAGTTGATAGGTGTTGTCAATATCATTTTTCTAGTCTATATGCTTGGGTTTCAAGGAATGTTTGGTTAAGATATATAAAGATGATGTAATCCATGCTTTATATTTAACCAAGATATCGGGTAACAAAAGGACAAAGTATTGTACTATGGATTAGGTTTTGTTGAGCCATCGAATTCGCTCAAGTTGGGTAGTCATAATGTCTTACTAGAGCTCGTTTATGACTTGTGGGATTAAAGAATAGTTTGAACCGACTGCCAATATTGAATGAACCTATAGGGCTGCACTAGAACAAACTCTTAGGCAAGATGTCCAAGGCTCTTTTTTCTGAACATGGTGAAAGGGCTAATGATTTATTAGGCATTATACATACAAATGTTTGTGGGCCAATAAGTTCAATTTCTATAGGAGGTTATCAATACTTCATCACTTTTACTGACAATTTTTGCAGATATGGTTATGTTTATTTAATGAAACATAAGTCGTAGTCATTTGAAAAGTTCAAATTATATAAGAATGAAGTACAAAATCAGCTTGGAAAAAACAACAAAGCACTTCAATCTAATCAAGGTGGCTGGTATTTAACCCAAGAATTTGAATACCATCTTAAGAAGTGTGGGATAGTCTCACAACTCACTCCACCTGGAACACCTTAGTGGAACAGTGTATCTGAATGGATAATTTGTACTTTATTAGATATGTTTCAATCAATCATGAGTCAAACAAATCTTGCAATATCCTTTTGGGGATATGCACTAGAAACTTTTGTATTCTTATTGAATAGAATTCCATCAAAAATGGTTGAGAAAATTGCATATGATATATGGACTGGAAACATTCCAATTTGTATTTTCTCAATATTTGAGGTTGTGAGGCTTATGTGAGGCATTTGGTTTTAGAAAAGCTAGCACCCAAACCTATTAAGTGCTTCTTTGTGGGGTATCCAAAAGAAACATGAGGATACTATTTTTACATACGATTTGAGAACAAAGTGTTTGTTGCTCGTCATACTATCTTTTTTGAAAGAGAGTCCATCTCTGAAAAAGTCAATATGAATAAGACATGTTTTGAAGAAGTTCAAGAACCACAAATTGCCATATAACCATGTAAATTCAATAAGACTCACAACCAGTTGTTGAGTCGACACCACTAACATAAGGGCCTTGAATGTCTGGTAGGATTCATCATGAGCTTGGGAGATATGGATTTTTCATTACTAACAATGATAGCATGATGCTCATGGATCAAGATGAGCCCACATCCTACCAAGAAGCGATGATGAGCCCAAACTCTAAAAAATAGCCTTAACCATGAAGTCTAAGATGCAATCAATTTGCGATAACCAAGTTTGGACCTTGGTTAATCTACCTGAGGGTGAAAAGGTAATTGATTGTAAATGGATTCATAATATCAAACATGATATGAACTTCAAATATCTACTTATTGCAAAAGGTTTTAGACAAACGCATGGTATCGACTAATTTGAATCCTTTTCACCAGTCGTTATGCTCAAGTCTATTAGGATTCTTGTTGACATAACTGCGTCTTACAATTATGAGATTTGGAAAATGGATGCAAAAATAGTGTTTCTCAATAGAAATTTACTCGAGGATGTGTACATGAAACAACTAGAGGATTTTGTTAATCCTAAAATGTTGGAATTCTTGCACATACACGCAGCATAAAATAAAAATTTTGTCAATGAATTACACTAAGGATCCACGCAAATCAATAAAACCAATTAAGGAACATGTGTTTGCCTTAATAATTCAAAACAAGAATGAGAGGATGTTGTTTGGTTTTAGTCACAGATACTGCATGATGTGAATGCCCTCTACTGGTATCTACATGAACGAACTACAAAGATGTGCTAGCATCGAATTTTTTAGGACACTCTCAAATAATACCTTGCAATAATTTTTCTCTCTCTTTATGTGGTATGGATGACAAGAGTAATTAGGGTGTGCTAAGATGCATATTTATAAGCTTTAGTAAACCCTAATATTATTCTTACTACGATATCTAAGTCTTGTCCCATAAGAATACTCTTATTCCTTGTCCAAAAATGATTAACTGTAATACCCCGTCTATTCCGATCAATTCTCTGTAGCATTCCAACCAAATTTCGACATAGTCTTTGGGTGGAACATCATTCGACTTCGAATGATCTTAGTTCAATCCTTATTTTAACCTCGGATGATTTAAGTGATGTTGGCTATTTGAAGATGTTTGAGGATGTTTAAAAGTGTATTCGAAAATAATTTGATGATTTGGAGGATGATTTGATTTTTTTGATGAATTATTGAAGTAATTTTTGAGGATTAAGTGTTATAGAACCCCGAGGGAGGTCCGACACGTGTTCAAAAGTTGAAAGATCGAGTATGTGGCTAGAGTAGTTTACAACGCACATTGGCGAGACAAGAAGGACGTATGTTTAATGGACAAGGAGCATAATGTACGTTGGGTAGCCACGAAGTACGTTATCTGGGGTACAAGGATGATCAACGTACATTGGCATGAATGACGTACATTGTATTGTGTTTGTTCGAGATTCATGGCTACTAGATGCATCACAACATACGTTGATGGTGTACGACGCATATTGTGGACGACAATAACGTACGTTGAGCATGAGAATGGCGTACGTTGCTTTGTTATTTCACTCAAACAGTGCAATTTGATCAGTCGTCTTTTTAAACCCCCAAGCCCGTCCCTCTTAGTTATTTTCTGCCATTTTTACTCAAAACTCTCTCAATCTCGTATGGGTCTCCCTCTCCTTGGTCACCCATCATTCCCTAACATCATCTAAGGTAAGATCAACATCCTTTCTTCCTTTTAAACTCATTTTCATGCATTGATTCATGAAAATGCGTTTTAGGCCGAAAATGAAATGGGTTTCAATTTTCGGATGATTCTTGTGTTAGTGTAAGCCCTAGCCCCAATTCATTGTATATGTACCTTTTATTTTGGAAATAAAAATATGAGGCATTACTTTTACCATTCATTTATTTTCTGTGCATATACGATTGATAAAATGTCCATGAATGAATATTCGGCAGTTGAGTTATTAAGGTTGAGGACCTTGATAGTAGAACCTGGAAGTGATAAAGAATTTCATTCTAAACATCCACAGTCGATTATAACCACGGGAGTGGAAATAAAGTAAGACTAGTATGAAGCTCTGTGCGATGATCATGTTCTACGGGTCATTGATAGGGAATATCTATCAGAGTTCATAGACACAAAGTTTGGAACAAGATATTTGAATTTGATCCGCTAATGAGAATACTGCATTATGGCAAGTCATTCTCATGTAATGCTTATATTGGAATCCCAGACCTAAAATCACTATAGGGTTTTTGGTGACTTGTCGTATACTTTGACATACGCCTAACGTGGTCGTAACTACTTGACAAGGATGGGTATGATTGGGTATGCAGAGAGTCTCGCAAAGAAACATGAGTGAAGTGATGGGATTGCCCCTCTCGTAAAGAGAGAAGATATCACCGGCCACTTGATTGGTATAGAT
>CAODLS011660635.1:0-10982 GCA_948243855.1 Flueggea neowawraea | reverse complement strand
TCAAGAAGATTATTTGCAAAAAATATAAAGGAAATTAATACATTTGTTATGGTTGATTTTGCATGGAATTAGGCCTCAATGGGAACGATGGATGGTATCATTGACACAAGTCCATATCCTCACAAAGTACCAACGGTTGGACTATTGAAATCTCATGGAAAACTTATTTGGGTGGGTTTACCAAAACCAAGCATGCAGCTTGAAATACCAATTCGCCTTGTTGCCTTGGGTAAGGTTTTTTTTTTTGGGAAAAAATAAATCATATAACAAAATAATCAAAAATAAGTGTAAAATTCGAAGCAAATTTTGTATTATTTTGTAATTTTTCTTTTTTTTTTGTGTGAAAAAACAGAGAGAAAGATAGTGACTGGTAGCATATTCGGACCAATAAAGGAGACACAAGAGATGCTTGATTATGCAGGGAATCATGAAATTACAGCTGATGTAGAGGTCATTCCCATGGACTATGTTAACAAAGCAATGGAACGACTTGCCGTAGCCGATGTCCGATACCGTTTCGTCATCGACGTCGCAAACACCCTGAAGGAGGAATAAACTCAAAATGAATTTCCAACAATGCTTCTTTCGGCTTGCAAGAGTCATGGATTGAATGAGATATATGAAGCAATTTCATACCAATGTCCGTTGGTTATCAATATATTTACTATTTTGTGTTTGTTATGTTTTTTGCCTTGTAATTCTTATTGTCAATAAGCAATAAGGCAGTTATCGTTATCTTCGTTTCTTTATGTTAATAGCAAGTAATGATATGAGTTGTTAATGTTAATTTGCTTTGACTAGGTCTGCCTATCTAGTAGCTAATTGTATTCGATTGCACAATTGGTCACATTTCACTTTTCAACATAAAGTTAAAACCATATAAATTAGTCACTAAATTTTTGTACTCTCTCCATTCCAATTTTTCTTTTCCATCCCAAATAAGATTTTGATTAGCAGGATAGCCCATTTGAGCACTGACCCAGCTCCAAAGATTATTCTATATATTAAACTAATTAATTCGAAAATAATTTTTTGAAAAAGAAATAGGGTGAATTACAAAAAAAGTGCAACAAAAAAATATCAAAATACACAAATACGACACCATTTAAAAGCATTTCAAAAATACAACACGGGAAAAATATAATATTACAAATATTATAGTTTGACCACGTGTTAACTACGCGTTAG
The DNA here is from genome assembly GCA_948243855.1 of Flueggea neowawraea. NCBI lineage: Eukaryota > Viridiplantae > Streptophyta > Magnoliopsida > Malpighiales > Phyllanthaceae > Flueggea > Flueggea neowawraea. The sequence continues at coordinate 9,794 of CAODLS011660635.1, read as the reverse complement.
ATGGTTAACCGCTTGTTGACTACACCCTTTTGACCAGTCGAAAAACGAGTACAAAGTGATAACAACATGAGTACAAACTAATACAACAACAAAAATGAGAAAAAACAGATAACAAAAACCAAAAAAAATGAGTACAGGTCAAAAAAGAGTTTTAACAAATATTCCAACTATTTCTTCATTACTTGGTAAAATGATGAGTATAAAACGAGTACATCATAAAAAATGCTCACATAATGAATACGAATTATTTAAGACTTGTTGAGAATAAACAAATACAAAATGGTAAAAAAATGCTTATACTAATAAATGCTTACAAAAAATGAGTAAAAAACTAGAACGACCTAAATACAAACTAATACAACAACAAAATGAGAAAAAAAACAAATAACAAATACCAACAAAAATGAGTACAAATCAAAACAAAATTTTAAAAAATATGTTAATTATTTATTTATTACTTGGTAAAATTACGAGTACAATACAAGTACATCACCAAAAAAATACTTACATAATTACTTAAGACTTGTTGATTACACCATGCTTACTTAAAATAGAATACAAAATGAGAACAAAACAAGCACATAAGATAAATAAATGAGTACAATCCAAAAATATTATGAGTACATACACAAAATGACTTGTTAATATTTTCTTTATCATTCTATAGAATTATGACTACAAAATGAGTACAACTCAAATTTAGGGACTGCAAATAAATTTTTTTTTAAAAAAGACCATCTCCTATATGGGACTAGAACCCTAGCCGCCACCATCGTGATAGGACCGACGACAATGCCTACACTTCACTATCACCGTGTCCATCAACCGCTTGCATGGAATCCCTACCTAGTCCAAAACAAAAACACCAACACAAACACATTTGATTATAAAATGAAATAATCATTTCAAAACATGTAAGAATATTAATTGTTTGCTAAAGGTGTAACAACAAGAAAAGAAAAAGCTCATGAGGTTGTAATTAAGGATTCAGACATAACAAAGCTATTCACGAGGTGGAACCAAGTCCATGGTGACTTTCTCTTCCAACTTCATAGATGAATTAAGGATGCACCTCTTCCTCTCCTTATTGCCAATCTCCGCCATGCGAGCACTCTCTTTCCTTGTTGCGAATCAGATCGTCTTCCAGATCTGGCTCGTCGGTCTTCTCTTCCTTCCCTAGTCGATCAGTAGCTTGTTGCGGTGACTTGGTGGTAGGACGAAGCCATAGAAAAGAGAGAAGAGAGAGGAAGGATAGCATAACAAAGACAGGGGAAGTTTAAGGAGAGAGAAACTAAAAAATATATATATATATATCTATTTGTGAAATGAAAAACATGATTATTATATATTAGAAAACATAATTCCTTGCGTGCTATTTGTGAAATCAAAGTGTCCAAAAATGATATAGGGTGTAATTTCCTCAAAGAAATATTGAATAAGGGATTTAGTATAAATAAAGGCCCATCTTACCACAAGTTACTTAGTCTAGTGGCAAGTGAATGAAGGGCTTACATGAAAGGTATCAAGTTAGAAGTCCTTCCTCCACTGTTTTGGTGGAAGTTATTATCTTTATAGTGAGAGATATGAGGAGTTTTGACCCAATTGTGCAGACCATCTTAGGATTCTCGATGGACAAAAAAGAGTCCTCTACTCATAGGGCTCTTTGTAGACCAGCTGGACCGAGCTCTGGACTAGCCCATGCCTGAAAACTAGCCTACAGGCCAAGTTATTAATTTTTTATTTTTTATTTTTCTTAAAATTAAATATACTATAAAACATATTAATTTGACTATTAAAAATATTAATTATATTGTTAATAATGAATAAGAATATGTTTTGACGGTGTTAAGTATAAAATTATAAGAAATTATTATGAACAATATTAAGAAGTGGTAATTATGCGGTTCACCAACAAAACTTTTCAATATTTATTCTGTACGGTTCACTTTTTCTTATTACAGATACACCTTTTAATATTTTGTTCATACGCGTTTTAGCTTTCAAATTCACAGACATATATTTTTATTTTGTGCGGAAAGGGGATTCCGTACGGACATGCCATATTGTTTATATGTTGTTGATATGTTGTATTTTGTTTATATATTATTTGAATGTAGTTATTTATTATTGATATATTATTTATATGTTATTTATATGTTCAAAACAATATATAAATAAATCTATATTTTTATATGTTATTGATTTGTTATTGATACATTGTTTATATATTGTTTTCAATATATAAAGAACATATGGACATCATATAAATAAGATATATGTTGTTAATTTGTTGTTTATATGTTTTATATATGTTGTTTACATATTGAAAATAATATGTAAATAAATCTGTTTTTTATATGTTATTTATATATTATTTATATGTTATTAATATCTTGTATATATGTTGTTTTCAACATATAAACAATATATAAACAAGATATCATCAATATATAAATAATATTCAAGTTTTAAAACAAGAAACAACATTTAAACAACATATAAACAACTTTAAACAAGAAACAACATACACACAAGCTATTAACAAGTTTTAAACAAGAAACAACCTATAAAATCCATATAAAGAAGTTTTAAATAAGAAATAACATATAAATAAGTTTTAAACAAGTCCAAAAAATGAACAAACTTTAAACAAATTATAAATAAGTTTTAAACAAGATTTAAAGGATTCTGTAAAAATGTAATTTATTAATCTTAAAAATGTAATTTACAAAATTTGGCACCCTAACGGGCATAATTTTGAATTTTCTACCAAAATATTGAAGTGTGTTTGGTGAATCCGTAATATGTTAATGTGAGCTCTGTGAAACTAAAAATGGCCCTATTAAAAATTTATACTTTTTACAATTCGGACAAGGTCGGGCCAAATTTATAGCACCAAATCCCTAACCCAAACCCAAAAAAGATTAAGCTGGACTTGGACTAACCCACGAGTGACTCGACCCATGAACAAGCCTATCCTTACTTCGCCCTCCTCTAGGAGACCACTATGACCATAAACTATAAAGCTAATTTTGCTAGACGCCAATATACACCCTTTGATTTTGACAAATAGAAATACATGTGTTTCTAATTAGTAGAAAGCCAATCTTTTTAATGTTGAATTTTCCAAATACCATAATCTTAATTCTTTAGTTGAAAAATGCCACATTTAGGCAAATAAAAGTCAATTTTTTTGTTTCATTTTATCATTTTTTCTCTCTCATCATTTCTCTCTCTTCTCCTCGGCCACATTATCCTTTCTCTCTCCTTCTTTCCTCCCCCAATCTCTCATCTCTTTTGAAACTATAGTAGCCCCATCCAAAAACCCTAGCTCAGCCTCGTCGTAGCCCCTCACCTGTTGTTTCATCCATTGTTCATTCTCCTCCTTTCTCCATCTCTCTTCTCCCGGTTCTCTCTCTCTCTCTTCTCCGCCGCTCCTTCTCCTCCTTTCTTTGCCACTCTCTAGCCCTAGCTCAACCTGTCGCCTCCTTTCCTCCACGCTTCTCTCTTCGACATTTCTCTCTCTCCGCGTCTCGGCTTGCCATCGCCCATCCTTTATTCGCTGATCTGTCTTCATCGCGTAGGGAAGATCGATGGCGTCTGCTCCTTCGCCTCGATCTCTCTCTTCCTGATTTTTATTTGTCGACCCTAACAATGAAGGAGGGAAGTGGTGGTGAGGGGTGGTGGTGATGTATGATAAATTTACATGGTTATTCAAGCATAAATTGATGACATTTTTTGCCCTAAGTGTACTTAATTGTCTACAAATTTATATAATTTTCATATATTGTGTAGGGTGGATATGAATGCATGGAATTTGTATGAAAAATGATGAAAAAAGCATGAAAAATATGTTTTTAAAGTTGTAAGATCAATGCAATAAAGCGCAAGAAAAATCAACTCAAAGAGGGAAATTTCCATCGCCAAAACATGGCCATGCTTAAGGAGAGCATTTCGGGCAGAAGCGAGTCATGATCATGGTGTTGATCGTGGCCTACCTAAATAGAGAGAAAATGGGTGGCAGCCAAGACAAAAAAGGTAGGGACCAAAAGCACATGTAAAGAGCATTTTTGAGAGATTGTTTTTAGGATTTGTGGGGGGACCAAGAGGTAGGGATGGCAATTAGTAGGGTATGGATAGGGTATACCAATTCCCTTAACCCGTGCCCATAGTTCATATCATGTACCCATACCTTACCCATACCCGTGCAGGTAACAAAAATTACCACATGTACCCTACTCACAGGGTAACTGTTTACCTATAGGATACTCATTTACCCATGATTTAAATTTAGTTAATTAACTTAAAAAATATATCACTAATTTAGAACAATAGATTAAAAAATACACGAGACAATATGAAATACTATATTCACACAACATATGATAAAAGCTATAATTTGCAACTGAATGTAGTTAATGAAATAGTAATGCGATAAGTTATCATTTGATGGAGAATTTATACAAAAATTCTATTCTAAAATACTATACAAGAATGGAGATGAGTAGTATTTCTAACATTCTCATTGCAACCTCCAAATTACAGCTCTTAGTTATAGCCTATTGCTATGGAGAAAATGTTAGACTAAAATATTTACTAGATGTTTATATTTGTGACAATAATATACCAAAATGTTAGACAAAAAAATATTCTTCTTGACCTCTCATGCTTGATTTGTTGGCTAATCAATCATTATATATATATATATATATAACGGGTAATGGGTACGGATATTATCCAACGGGTATGGGCAAAAGTAGGATATTCCTATATCCATATCCTACCTGTACTCACACAGTAAAATGCGGGTATTACATGTACTCATACCCATACCCAGTTAAAACGAGTATTACCCATGTTGACTGGATATGGGTAGGGTCGGTACACATCGGATAGTGTGTAAATTGTCATCCCTACCATGAGGGTATAAAATACACCTCCTCCACAGCATTTTAAGCATCCTTTAGATGAAAAAACACTCACAACCAAAGCTTAGGAGAAGAAAGAAGAGGAGCCAAGAAGAAAAAGGGGTTCCTTAAAGAGACCTATGGTATTGGAAAGAAATCTCCCTCATCTTTTATTTTTCATTTCTCTTTTTATTGTTGGTGTTGTGTTTTTCTTCTAGAGGTTAGTGTTTATTTTTATTTTCCTTAAATAATGGTAGTCTAAGATTCTAGTTTGGATGTTGAGTTGTAAGTTTTGATGAATATTTGATATATTTATGAATGGGTCTTATGTTTTATGTTCAATATTTGAAGTTTGATTTATAGGTATTGTATTTTATGTTCTCTACTTGAATGAATTCCCTTAAATTTGATTTAGTGGCTGTTTTAATTGACTATCGTTGAGTTTGATCACCTTGATGGTAGTTTTGATAAACCTAGTTGATAGATCGAGAGATGAAGGTTAGGTGAGGTCCACAAGTATTAAACTTGCATGATTTAGTATAGACATATTCTATGCATGTGAGGTGTTCAATAAAATTCCTCAAAGGACTTAATAAGCTTATTCTAGGTAGATGTGGCTGAGAGGACCCACTTAAGAAGTATAGGTATGACTCAAGTAACCTCGAAAGAGGCATTGGGTGAGTTATGTTGAGAAAACACTCAATTCCAAAAATTCATTTCATTGATTTAGTAAATAAGAGTCTTTGTTTACTTCTTCATGTTCCAAATACTTTTGTTTTCTTTGTGATTTTCATTTTATGTTTTTAAAACCAAACTCTTTACAACTCAATTTCCAGATTTTATTGTTTTCCTTTACTTTTTGATCATTAAACGTTCTTTGTGGATTCGACACCCGAGGAATATTCTAAGGGTTTTATTACTACAATCGATTCTTATGCACTTGCAAGATATCGATCAAGCGGCAGCTAGGGTTTCAAACTCTAACTGCTGCTTCTTTCTTTTATTTTTCTTAAATTTACAAAAAAACTTGTTTTTAAAAATTTAGAAAAATTGTTTTATTATTGTTTAAAATGATAAAAAAAACTTTAATTGTGTTTGCTTAGGTTATTTTTACTGATTTTGGTTGATTTTTTGTATTATATTGATTTTCTGTAAGAATAGATACATTTGGAGACATACGAATACATTTAAAGAGCTGTATATATATTTGGAGACATACGCATACATTTGGAGACCTGCGGATTCATTTAGAAACATTTGTGAACCACTAAACACAAAATTATTTTTTACTAAATAAAATTAAAAAATATATATATAAATAATTAAGCTTAATTTAATATATATATATATATAACACAAAATTTATTTAATTGTTTTTTGTAAAAATTGTGAAATTTGAATATTTTTGGAGATTTCTAAAACCATCTAAATTAAACTAAATTTTTTATAAAAAAAATTGTAAACTCTATTTTTGGAGACATTTAGATATATCGAAAAAATTGTAAAAATTGCATAAAGAATTTTGTAATTTGGGGACATTTAATCTACACAAATTGTGATTCGGGGACATTCAGATATCTAAATTTTAACGGAGTAATTATTATTGCGTCCTTGAGTTATACTATAATATCTTATTCAGTCTCTCAGTTTTAAAAAGTCTCTTGCTACGTTCCTGCTTCTATATGGTGTCAACTCATAACAAATGCTTAATTTTTAATTTTGGTATTTGTTTCTTTAAGTTTAAATATAAATGTTCTGTGTAAAACTTGTGATTTTAAGATTAAATGTAAAATATTTATTATGCGCTGATACTGTATATAAATAAAAATATAATAAATTTTTTTTAAATTAAAAGATTGAATAAAAAATTATAATATAATTTAAAATTATAATAATAATTAATCTAATTTTAATTTAGTATAAATAACAAATTTTCCCTAAACCACACATACTACGGGGTCCAGCGGTCTTCACTTGCAGCGATGCTGACATCCTTATTGCATCACTAATTACGTCACCTCATAAAGCCTCGGCATAGAGACAATCCACTTGCTCCTCTCTCCAAGCAAAAAGGACTCTAGTTCCTTCCATATCCTCTTTTCTTTCTCTTTTTCTTCTCTCTTCTTTACTATATAAATTCGTTGCAGGCTCTTCGCTTTAAAACAAAAAAGAAAAAAACAAGAAGAAAAAATTACAGTAATGGGTAAGGGCAAGTCACCAGAAGAAGAGCACCCTGTGAAGGCCTTTGGCTGGGCAACAACAAACCCATCTGGCCATCTCTCCCCATTCAACCTCTCTAGAAGGTGTCATATTTTTGTCTATTAAAATATTGTTGCTTGTAACATTTTTTTTTATCAAACATAAATATGACTTCGAAATAAACTAATTTGTTGGCGGGTTACATATTAAAATGCTTCTTTTGATATTAATTTTGGCTCCAACTTACTGAGATTTCTTGCTCTGCCACATACAAGAATTTGTTTTTAGTAGTGATAAGTAAATTTTTGTTTATCAATAAGCAGAAATTAATTATAATTATTTAATATTTTTGTTCAGGGAAACTGGTGAGGAGGATGTGAGATTTAAGATATTATATTGTGGAATTTGCCATTCTGATCTTCACAGTATTAAGAACGAGTGGGGTGTCTCTATGTATCCTCTTGTTCCCGGGTAAATCCTTCACTATATATATATTATTTGTTTTTGAAAAAATTACTTTCATACCATTATTGAAACACGAGAAAGCTCTAAAACAGGGTAACAAACAATAGGTTGTTCACCTGAAATTATTGACACTTAAAGGCTAAAGCATGTTATTTTGCTTTGGAAACATTTTTTCCATTTTTATTCTCTATATTTTTATTTCCAAAAATAGTCAATCATATTGAAGAAGGAAAAAAGATCTTTAAGACTTCTAAACAAATACTCCGGAAGTAGTAGATCATACTATTTCTGAAATATGTGCAAATTTTTGTTTGTGACAAAAAAGCTGAATCACTAAATTTGGCGTTGTTAGGTTCCTGAATTTAATGAATGATATTTGAGATAGCTTTCAAACGCTGATGGATAGATTGTAGAGAGTATGAATACTAAATATTATTCAAGGCACCTTCAATATTATTACGTTAATACAAAAATGGTTTATCATTTAAATTATTTTTAATAATATATATATTTTTGAGAGTTTGAATCAAGTAATAGATAGTCCATCACAGCATCCTCAGATTCGTCCGCGAATAAGCTTTTGATACGTGAAGTTCCTGTTGCAAATGAACCGTATATTTCTGTTCTCAAAAATTTCTGACCCAATAAATGAATAATATTTTTTTTATAAAATACGGAAAGGTTAAATAATGTATCATAATATTTTAACTAGATTGACGTTTAATAGTGTCGCCCTAAATACTATTAATAAAAATAAAAGTTATTAAAAAATAAGAAGGTGAAGGTTGGTTATGAATAGTATTAATTGAAATTGAAAAGACATTTCTTAAAATGTAACCACCAAGGTCATCTCAAAAAGAAGACATTACAAAGAAGAGAGAAAGTAGACTACACTCATTGGAGTAGGTTTCACCCTAATTATTTTAGGGGCAGATTTTAGCCACATAATTTTTTTGACCCAACAGGCCACGCAACTGAGACTGGAAAATGAAAATTCGCTTTGGATTTTTTGGAGACCATTGGGTCCTCAGATCTCTGTACTCTCAAGCCTTATCTGAAGGTACAAGTGCACATCTCTATCTAACATTTAATTAAAGATTATTCTGACATTATACTAAATTCTATGTGTAATCGCATTTTTTCCTAGAAACAATTTGTCCACACCTAAACAATGTTATATTTTAACAAATTTCCTACATCGTAAAACTTTATCCATCCTAATTCTTCCAAACCAATATTTTTAAAATTGGATTTAAGTCTACCCAGGAAAACATATTTTTTGTCTTATAAAAATATATTATTTTTTATAGTTGTTTTAACATATAGGTTTATTTTTTTTATTATTAGTAATTATATTATATTTTATTATATTGTATTTATTTAAATATATTATAAATTATATTATTAATTATTATTAAATAATTATAAAAATATTTTTAAAAAATTTTAATAAAATTGATAATTTAATTAATATTTTTAATTTATATAAAAAAATTATTATATTTTATTTTTATAGGACAAAGAGAATATTATTTATAAGTATGATTTCATTAAGTAATCCCCGGAAGTAGCAATCGAGCAATAAATTGCACTGTAAGCACTTGGAATGAATAAATTTGAACTCTCGAATGGGTGACAAATGTCGCAAGATAGAGTCCAGTAAATTTAATTAAAAATTTTGATTGATAATTGACATTTGAGGCCATTATTATATTGAAGTGGCATACTTGATGTAACATGTCAAACATGGTGACAACTTTTATTTTTTATATATATTCATAGCATATTAAGTTAAAAAGAAAATATTATCCTCAGCACATTAAGTTAAATAAAAAAGGATTATCCTATAACATCCAGACCGATCGCCTGTTAAGAAGTGCCATTATGCGCATAATTTTTCATTATTCAAAGTGCGGGGACTATTGTATGAAAAAGCAAGCAATATATTTTGTCTGCATCAGACTCCTCCAACTTTGCTCTTATCTTTGCAACTTTCATTGATTTCAAATATTATATTATTTATTCCCAAAACTATCTGTTTTGTTCCTTCCATCTGTCAAGTAAGAAGATGACGTGGCAATGTTTTCTGTTAATGATGAATGGCCACATAGCCTATGTCATAGAGGAAGGACCAATGTAAAATAGTGAAAAGGTTTTGAGAATTTTTATGGGATTTATGAAGCTGAAGGACCAAAATGAGAAATAGAAGTTTGAGGACCACCT
>CAODLS011660633.1:0-11426 GCA_948243855.1 Flueggea neowawraea | reverse complement strand
TCGATATTTTTAAATTCACAAATGCATATTTTCAAATTAACCAACTCTTTTTTATATGTTGTTGGAATGTTGTTGATATTATGTTGATGTTGTTCTATTTTTAAAAAATTAGAGTATTATTTATGCTATACTTGTAATTTGTATATCTTTTACAGAGATACAGAACATAAAAATATTAGTTTTATAACTTGTTTATACTATATTTATGTTGTATTATAATTTATTTATGCTATGTTTGTAACTTGTATATTTTTTACAGAGATGCAGAACATACAAGTATTAGTGTTACAACTTATTTATGTTATGTTTGTAACTTGTATATACTATATTTATGATTTGATTATGTTATATTTGTAACTTATATATCTTTTATAGAAATGTAAAATTTACAAGTATTAATTTTATAACTTATTTATGTTATGTTTGTAACTTGTATATATAATATATATACAATATACAAATATGTATAATACATATAAACAATATATATACAAGTACGTGAAAGAGTAATTTAGAAATTCTATTAGTGCGCACGTAATATCGAAAATTAGTATAATAAATTTATAATATCAATTTTTAATCTCTATAATTATGTAAAAAGCCCATCAAAATAAACGTTCTTAAAGAATCCGTCTAAAATATGGACCTTCTTATGTGGGTTTGACTTTGAATGGGAGTTCACATAAACTTCCATTACATTGAAACTGAAATTTTTTTTCTTTGCTTTCTTATTCTTTTCTGGCGTGCCTAAATTGTCCTTCATGGACTTTTCACGTTCCAAATCAAGCCTTCAGATTCAGAATAAGGGGCTTGTGTGGACCAGCCTCAATATGTACTAGTTTAAATTTTTAAGTGTGACGTGAGCTTAATTTTAAATTTTAAAAATTTAAATTTTTTTAATTAATATAATTTTTAAAAACTAAATGTAATGATTATAATATAAATAAAATAAATTTAAATTTTATCTATAAAATAAGTTATATATTTTATAAAAAAAATAATGTATATGTGTTTGTGAAAATATGTAATTTTTATTATTATAATTTATACGCCCGTACTACATACTCCTTCCAGCAGGTTATGTGACACGGGGGCTACGGCTTACGAGAGTACACAACACTTTCTCTACTATAATCATTAATGTCAAAACTACCCCTGTTGAACAACCACTAAACTTAAACTTGGACAAGATCGTAAATTCATGGAACCAGATGTCAAATTTGTAACACTAAACAACTCTGCATAAGATTACGAATAGAGGCAGTTCCCTGGGTCTTGAATTGAGCCCGTGCCCAGCAGAGGCAGCCATTGACAAAACCGAGGAAGAGAGAAACTACTTTCCATCGCTACGGTACTTCTAGTGAGCAGATATAAATTCTCCCTTTTGTTCTATTTAGCAGGCATAAATTCTCCCTTTTGTTCTATTTTTCATTCTTTTGATCCTTTTTTGTTATATACACTAAAGTCTCCCTCTTTTTCTTTTTGTGTGATTCACAACGGTATATTGGTTTATTGAATACAATCTTGAGGCTTTTGTTGAAGTTTTTTTGTGGGTTTTGAATATTTTGTTGTGTTGTTATCAGTTTTGAGTGAAGTGAATGGCTTCGGATCCAAAGGTTCACATGTTTGAAGAGGTTGCAAAGCACAAGAAGACGAAGGATTGTTGGCTTATCATTTCTGGCAAGGTCAGATATCTTTTGGGTTTTCTTTTTTCTTGAGGAATAGTTGTTTGGCTGCTGAGAAAATAATTGAATATACCATGGCAAGATGGGAAATTGATTTGGAGATTGGGTTTGTGTTGACTTTTTATTTAATAGTATATATTTTTAATATATTTATAGTCTTGTGTTGAGTTGGAAAATTAAGTTCTTAATTGCATAGTTGATTTCATAGCTAAATTCAGTATATTTGTTGTGTGCGTCGTGGTTGATGCTTCACATGAGTGTGTGCCTCAAATCCTTACATCTAACTCCTGTTGTTGTATGATTGGGACAGTGTGTTTGTTGACTTTAATCATTTGTAAAGGTCTTGAGAATGGATTTGTTTATTTGAGGTAGATTTCGAACCTACCTCCACAATCTACTCCTAAAATGATGTGCACTTTTTACTTTTTTATTATGCAATTTGCTTCTACAATCTCTCTATCAAATCTACCTCAAACTGCCATGTGAAATGTCAGGAAATCAGGCATTAAAAGTAAATGCGGAATAACAAAGAGCAATCACACAAGAATACAAGATTTACGTGGTTCGATCAATTCGATCTACGTCCACGGGCAGAGCACAAGTAATTCTACTATTTAGAGTAAAAAACAAGCACAACGGCTTACAACGACGTTCAAAAGCTTACCCAAGACGTTTTCAAGCTCATTTTTATAGTTTTCAAGTAATACAAGTCTAAATAGGAAAAGAAAACCCTAAAACTAACACTAAAACAGTCCTAACACGTTCAGGTATGAAGACACTGGCATAGGAGAGCCAAACACGGACGAAACCAGTCAAAACACGAATGAAAACACGTCTCCGTGTGAAACAGCAAGTTACACGGTTTGCCACACAGCCGTGTGTCAGGCCGTGTGTCAGTTTTGCCCATTTCATGGTCTAGGACACGGTCGTGTCTCAGGCCGTGTCCTTCACTGTTTCGACAAAACTCTTCTTTTTCGCATCCAGAGCCACACACGGGCCATACAACGCCCGTGGGCACTTCCGTGTCCAACCATTGACTTGTTTTTCTCCACAATTTCGTCAATCTTTAGCTTATTTTACTTTCTTCAAGATTTTTCTTGCATCTTGATCAAGAAAAAATCACTTCAACATTAACAATTCTTCACCTTGAAGTGAATTTTTTTTTTCCGTCCAACTCTGAATCCCAAATTACTCATCTGCCACACCACCCCAAAGGGCCTCAAGTCCTACAACAACGAACCAAGTCCATCCCGGACTTGTCATCACTAGCTAGCTTTCCATCCACTCCTAGCAATACAATACTCTGCATATTTTCTGTGTTTTCTAGTGACTGCTTTTGAAAATCACCAACACAATTACCATGCTCTAGTTCATTTGTTGTTAGCCCTCGTGAATCAACCTTATCAATATTTGTCTGTTCTGGAATCTCGATCACAAACTCCACCTGTTTTTCAGCAGAACTCACAACAGTCTTTAAATCATTAGTAACAACTGAATTGTCAATTAAGGTGTAAATGTCATTTTGCAATTTACCATTCATCACCAACGAAGAACCTTTGCACACATGAATTTCTCCACTTCTTCCAGAGAAAACATAATCATGTTTAGCCAAAGCACCAATAAAAATCAAGTTTCTTTGCAACCCCGGGACATACCAAACATCAAGTTTTCTAGCCATCCCATCATGTATCATGATCTTCAAATATCAACTGCTTTCAACACTCAACTTCTCACTATTTCCCAATTTCACACTGTATTTCCATTCTCTAAAAGAATCAAACAGTTTTTTGAAAAAAATCATGTGATAAGCTGCACCAGTGTCAATAATCCAGTTATTTTCAGATCTACATGAAGTAATGGTCAACACTTCACTGCTATCCCCTTCATCAGAATTATCTTAAAATCCCACAGAATTATTCTGAACTATTGTTGCCTTTGATCTCACTGTTTCCTTTATGTGGACAATTCTTTTTCATGTGCCCCATTTCCTTACAGTGATAACACCTCAAACCATGATTCTTTTCCATTCTATTGCCCCTATCACAGTTAACTCGGACTCCATTCTGTCTCCACCCGAACGAAGCTAATCTCTTCAGTTCTTTAGACAACAAAGCATCATTCACATCATTAACAAAAATTTTATCTCTACCATATATGATAGTATCAACAAAACTCTCATATGATTCAGGCAATGAATATAACAGAAACATAACTTGATCCTCATCATTAATGTTAATATCAATACCTTTCAAATCTAATACAATCCTATTAAATTTATCAAGATGTTTTCTTACCTGCATGTCTTCTGACATCTTTAAGGTATGCAGCAGTCTTTTCTGATAAAGCTTGTTCGATAGTGATATCTTTTGATACTTACTCTCAAGTTTCTGCCACAAGCCCGTTGTAGTAGTTTCATCAGCTACCTCCCTCAAGACTTCATCCGCCAGACTCAATAAATTCCACTATGCGCTCTCTTCACAGCCTCCTCTTTCTGCGCCGCTGTCAGTTCTACCGGTAATTTCTCTTCACCTTTAATCGCCTTCTCACACTTTTGCTGAATCAGAATAGCCTTCATCTTCAGCTACCACTGCGTGAAATTATTCGACCTATTGAATTTTTCAATATCGAATTTATATGAAGACATCTTCTTTCTGCAGAATAAACCCCAGGAGTTTCTGAACAAACTTCTGAGGTTCTGACACCACTTGTCAGGAAATCAGGCGTTAGAAGTAAATGCGGAATAACAAAAAGCAATCATACAAGAACACAAGATTTACGTGATTCGATCAATTCGATCTACGTCTACGGGCAGAGTACAAGTAATTCTACTATTCAGAGTCAAAAACAAGCACAACGGCTTACAACGACATTCAAAAGTTTACTCAAGACGTTCTCAAATCCCCCCTTTTATAATTTACAAGTAATACAAGCCTAAATAGGAAGAGCAAATCCTAAAACGTCCTAACACGTTCAGATATGAAGACACGGGCATAGGAGAGTCAAACACGGACGAAATCATTCAAAACACGGATGAAAACACGCGTCCGTGTGAAACTGTAAGTTACACCATCTGCCACACGGCCGTGTGTCAGTTTTTCCTATTACACGGCCTAGGACACGGCCATGCCCCAGGCCGTGTCCTTTACTGTTTCGACAAAACTCTTCCTTTCCGCTTTCGGAGCCACACACGGGCAATGCCATGCCCGTGGGCACTTCCGTGTCCAACTATTGACTTGTTTTCCTCCACAATTCCGCCACTCTTTAGCTTATTTTACTTTCTTTAAGGTTTTTATTGCATTTTTATCAAGAAAAAATCACTTCAACATTAACATGAAAAGAGCAGTCCTAGTCTATGATCATTTGCGCAATGAAGTAACAATTAGTGGTGTTTGGTTTTGGTATATTGGTATCATATATTATTACTATTCATATATATTATAATTCTAAAAAGAAGTGTCAATTTCTATACTTTTTTCACTTGGTATTTTACTTACATATGCAATCTACCACCTAGTTTATCAAAACCATTCACTGGTATTGCTTTTATGGTTTGGATCAAACCAGGATCATAAACTACGTTGATCTAACTGTAGTCATTTCTTGTAGTTTCATACATGGTTAAGATTTGCTTCTTTAATTGCGTGCTCTTTGAAGTCCTTATAACTACTGGTGTTTAGTCAAAGAGGCATGTGGAGTTCCTGAATTTTCTCATTACGTTGCTGCATTTTTTTTAATTAATTAATAATTCAACAGAACACGTGGTCGTTGGAAAATGACGTATAATATTACATGGCATTCAATTCGTTGAAGAGTATATACACTGGTGGAGATGAAGTTTGTCTGAGAATTCAGTGAAAATTTTCCAGCATTTACATGTGTATAATATATTATATATTAAATTTGTATTAAATATTTTGCATATGCCTGTGTCCTTAATTTGGTGAGCTATTTATTATGTGGTATTAACTATGGCATGATTCAAACGAATGATACATAATTTCTGATGACTGTCTTTTATTTGAAATTTTGACTTAAATTTTAAATTCATTATCAGGTTTATGATGTCATCCCATTCATGGAAGATCATCCTGGTGGAGATGAAGTTTTGCTGTCGGCAACAGGTATAATTACGATATCTTTTACTATTTTTCATCGATGAGAAAAACAAAGATAATCCCTATTCCTCATCTGGGATAAGTGGATATTGTTTTTCACAGGGAAAGATGCAACTAATGATTTTGAAGATGTGGGGGACAGTGATTCTGCAAGGGATATGATGCATAAATATTACATCGGTGAGATCGACCCATCTACCGTTCCAGCAAAACGTATGTATGTTCCACCACAACAGGCTGCTTACAATCACGACAAGACACCAGAGTTTGTAATCAAAATCTTGCAGTTCCTCGTGCCTCTGTTGATCTTGGGTTCAGCGTTCACTGTTCGACACTTCACAAAGAAAGAGTAGAACTTTTACAATTGTTAGGAGTTCCGCTTTGTTGGAATTAATTGACTGCTTGAGCTTAATTACAAACAGTTTTATTGATTAGTCTCTTGCAATATCTGTTTTGAGTCTAATCACAGTTGTCTACATGATAGTGTCTGTTTGTATTTGGATGAGTCACATGTGACAGGACTATAAGTTCGCTTTTGTTGGATGATAAGCAGGGACACATTGCCCTTTTTTTCTTCATTTCTGTTCTTTGGTGTTTAATGCTTATCGTCTTAGGGCCAGTAATTGCCCTTTCTTTCTTTCTTTCTTTCTTTCTTTCTTTCATGTGAAGCTGTTACAAATGAATCGAGTGAGGTACATAAGATAAAGGCTTACCTCTATTTTTTTGGTGGAACATTGTTACATTATTGGTTTGTGACAATTCAACCTGCTCTATTAAGTTCCATGAGTTACCCATATACCGAGTGCATGTCATTCAATTGATAATAATAGAAAGTCATACAAACAATATGGCTGCAACACAAGTAATGCAGCAACAAGGCATGTAGCTGGAGGCCTCACTGGAAGACAACTCCATGCATCCACCAACCGAGGTGGTCAACTTGTTTATTGCGTTGAACCTTGATGACGTGTTTTTATTGAGTGGCAAGCAATATGGCACACTCGATCTGGGGAAGGCCTCAACTCCATGTCTTTATCCGAGTAACGTAGGTTAACCCGAGATTTTGGCTATATTTTTGGTGGTCAACATCCTCTTTACCAGGAGAATCACTAAGTGCTCTAATTTTTATATTACCGACAAGATTAAGAAGAAGCTTAATGGATGGAAAACTAAAAAGGTGTTTAGTTCAGAAAAAAATTTCATTGTTTTTTAAAAAATTAGAAAATAGAAATGAAAAAATGAAAAATTTGTTCAAAATTTTTTTATTAGCAAAAATATTTTGTAAATGTTTTCAATTTTTAGAAAATAAAAAATAAAAAATTATTTTCTCAACTAAACATAAAATAAAAAGTCTAGCGGGACGTCTCACTTTGATCAATTATGTCCTTACGACTGTCCCGAATTACACTATGCAAACTATGGCTTTACCTTGCAGCCTATGGGATGAAATTGATGCTCTCATCATCAAGTTCCTATGGAGTCACACTCTGGAGAATAGAAAAATTAATCTAATTTATTGGAACTCCATATTTGAATCTAAGGACAAAGGTGGATTAGGTGTTAAATCAGATGCCAAAGTGAATGAAGCGTACATTATGAAGCTGGCTTGGAGGCTTTTGGCTCAACCCAAGTCTCTTTGGGCTAGGATAATTAGAGGCAAATACCTTGCTGGAGGTCCTGTTGATTTTACAAATACCAGACGCCATACTATTTCTCCTCTATGGCGGGGTATGCTTTCTGTTGCGGATGAAGTTGTTGCTGCAACTTCGTGGGCTATGAGGAAGGGTAATCTGGTTTTCTTGTACTAAGGAGTAGATTGAGTTTTTAGCACATTGATGATTTTCTTGTAGTTCTATTTATTGGTTAAATGAACATTTAATTCATATTAATTTCTTGTTTTTTTTGGTTAAATGACCAATTTTCAACTTTAATTTTAGTTTTAATTTATTTGCATTTTATTTCAATTTATAAAAGTAAATCTAAATTATTTTAATATCATTTTGTTCACTCTGTAATTGTGGTGGGAAAGGTAATTTTAGTACTTTAATGTTTAATTTTTGGATTTTTTAAGAGGAAATATGAGAGATGAATTGGTTTGTTTATTTGAAAGTTGATGCAGGACAAATGCATTTTTAATTGAGCTGACAAATGAATAAGTAATTTTTTGAGATAATTTGGAGTAAATGGGGAAAATTATTAATGGTTATCAATAAAAATAAAAATTTTATAAATTTTTTGCAAGTTTAATTTTAGTTTTAACTTATTTGCATTTTATTTCAATCTGTGAAATGAAATCTAAATTATTATTGAGTTGCCAGTAATTGAACATTTTTAATTATGTATCACTTGTTGAAATTTTAGTGCAATCATCACAATGAAAATATTTTATAAATTATAAGTTAATTCTTTGGCTAAAGAAAAAATTTATTCCCTTATTAAAAATTGTTGAAAATTTAAAGTTTTTGAAAAATAGGGTTTTTCAATGACATCAATGGATGAAACCCGAATACTGATTATAAATTTAACTAATGAGTTCAACTAATTATTATTAAATTAATTATGAGTTTCTAAATGAAATTTGAATACTAGTTACAACTAGGAAACTATTTTGATTGCATCAGTATTTGTTTTAGCCGTTCTTATTTTTGTCCCTTTTTTTCTTATTTCTTGTGTTTGGTTTATGTGAAAATGAAAACATGGAGTTTTTTTTTCATATTTTATTGATGAAAGTTTAATTAAAATTTTGATTACATTTTTGCAATATCATCAAAGAAATGTTTTGTATACTATATTAATTCTTTCACCAAAGAAAAAATAATAATTCTAAGTAATTACATTCATTCAAAGTTCATTGCAATCATCAAGATAGAAATACTTTATAAATAGTAGGTTAATTCTTTGACTAAAGAAAAAATTAATTCTTTGATCAAAGTTGTTGGAAAATTGAGTTCGCTAATGACGTCAATGGATGAAACCCAATCTATTATTTACAAGTTCGACTAATGAGTTCAACGACATGATTCCTTAAAGTAAAAAAAAAAATCATCGGACAAAAGAGTTGCAAAATCACTTAAAAGAGTAACAAAGGAAAGTTTTTTTGGTTAAATGATCAATTTCTATTTTTTATTCATTTTTAAAAGAGTTTAACAAATAAACAAGTAATTTGTTAGAGATAATTTGGAGTATTATGGAATGAACAAATTCTAGAGATTTTTTTTCATGATGAGAGAATTATATTATTAAATGGTGAAAAATTATTAATAATTACTTCAATAAAATTCAAAATTTATTGCAATCATTAAAATGGAAATGTATTATAAATAGTAAGTTAATTCTTGAGTAAAGAAAAATTTACTTCTTTGTTCAAAGTAGTTGGAAAATCGAGTCTGCCAACGACGTCAATGGATGGAACTCTTATTAGTTACGAGGTCGATTAATGAATTCAACCAAATGATTGTTTAAAGTGAAAATTAACTATTTTTCTTTGTTAATTACGAGAGTTGACATGATATCTTAATTGTAATTTCTCGCCCGTTTCAGTTATATTCCCTATAGCGATTGGAGTTTCGATCGATGATCGTAGATGTTCATCCTCATTTCAAGTTTGGAGTTTAGATTGATAGTTGATTAAGTTGATGGACATGTAGGGTTGATGTTGTAGAACCTTGAGAATAACAAGTCTGGAGAGTGGATAACTCGAGTTAGTGTAAGCTGTAACTCGAGTTGTGTGATCCCTATACAACTCGAGTTATTCAGAATTGTAACTCGAGTTAGACGAGGTCCATATAAATCAATTTAATCATTGTGTAACTCGAGTTATCATTGTGTCGGTGCTCTTCGTCTTTAAAGACCCAAAACCGACCGACATATGTTATTTCTTCCAAACCACTCCTCTCAGACGCTTCCAATCTCTCTCAAGTGGTTCCTTAGCACTTCCTTTGGGTTTCTTGAGGTAATATTGAGTTTCTAATCCTTTCTTTCCTCATGTTTTTGTATGATCATGTATATTAGGTTTTAAGTTTAATTCGGGTTTAGGATGATTTGGTGAGGTTTCGTGTTGTTGTGATAGATTAGAGTATAGATTCATGTTCAGGAGGATGATTAGAGTTAATATATGGGATTGGGAGATATTTTTATCAGTTGATTTGAGTGTTTGGTCGGACTGGACAATCTGGGTAAGTGACTTACTCAAGTTAAATAAGATAGGCACATATTTACTTTGGGTAAGTCGAGTAAAACAGGTCATGATTTACTCTAGTTAAGTTTTGAGTAACTCGAGTAAACCAGACCCCAGATAACTCGAGTTAGCCTCTGACTAACTTGAGTAAGCAGTAGTTCAGAGGGACCAAATTGTGACATTCTTGTATTTGGTGAATTCGAAGAGTTTGGGGATTAATTTGGAGATTTTGACTGCTTTGAAGACTATTTGGTAATATGTCAAGTCTCGAGAGACTAGGTTGTAATTTTACGAGATTCGGGGACTAAAATATAATTTTACATTAGTTCATAGACTAAATCGTAATTTTACATGGACTTCGATTCTTGGGTCAGGAGTGCTAGATCTTCGGTCGAAATAAGATTTCTGACGCCGTTGGCGTTTGAGTCTGTATTTGCATTTCATGCATGCTTTGTATTGCCACAGTCATCGATTTTGACATGTTTGTAAATATTTGTTTTAACCCAACTCAGTTTTTGAGGTGACCAGTCATCGACCGGTGGTTAGTGTTACGGAGTTTGGAAGCTCGGCATCCAGGTGAGTGGATGACAACTTTAGACACATAGGTTGTGTCTCTTTAACGTATATTTGTTTTTTATGTGTATCACACCTACTCTAAAATTAGACTAATCTAAGAATTGGTTAAAGTAAATAATTTAGAATATGTGAATAAGTATTCACCTCTTTGTTTTTGGGAAAATTACATATATATTTATATATATGTTTTCACTGATTTTGATGCTGAGTGCATGCTGTGTTTTGGATTATTACAGTTTTGAAATGTGTATTCTAACTTTGTGTTTGATACTCACTAGTTTGATTTTGACTTGAACATTTGTTCTAAGAACTCGATTTGAGAAATGTGACACGTTTTTTGATAAACAGTATTTGTATGGATTTTCAAATATCTTTTCAAAAATAAAGATTCAGTTTTCAAATATATATATATATAAATTTGGATTATGAAATTGATTTGGAATATGATATATAAGTTATATCTTATATATCTGATTTGTTTTGATATGCTCAGTCACATGGCCGTTATGATTTGAATTTAAATATACTATGTATATGTTTTGGAGACGGGGCGTCTGTGCTATAGGGTGCGTAGCCTTTGGTATATCAATGCATGTTAAACCCATCTATCAGGGTAGTTGGCAGCCATGTAGTTCTGACGAGGGCACATGATTAGATTATGGATTGGTGGCATGACCCCAATCATAATATGGTGGTAGAGTGACCCGAATCTCACCATACTATGTTTATGGTCCCTTATCCGTGATATATGTTTTTGACTCTGATATTTATAGAATACGTTTTGATAAGATATGATTTTGAAGATAATACTATTAGTATTATGATGCCTACAATGCAAAATTTTGATTATGAGGTTTTGAGAAAAACTACAAA
>CAODLS011660500.1:0-14181 GCA_948243855.1 Flueggea neowawraea | reverse complement strand
ATATGTATATGTATATATATATATATATATATATATATATATGTATATATATATTATTACCATATAGAGGTATATATTCTTAAAATGGGACTTAAAAACAGCTTATTACAATTTAGAGGTTATTCTTATATAGAGTGTTCATGTATAGAGGTTCTACCTTATAAATATAAGTTTCTCTCATGTATTTAGTGAGTGTGTTTAAGAATGAACATGATCTCCTCTCATATTCATGTACACTCTTTCCAAACAATGTAAAATTATTCATGTATTTTTAGGTCCTTGTTCAGTTATTTACAAGTACAACAAGAAGAAAGGGTTGTGAGAGTGTATTTCTAGAGAGAGGATTTTGTGTTTGTGTGTGTGTGTGTGTGAGAGAGAGAGAGAGAGAGAGAGAATTGATTTTAAAGATGAGATTATTTTTGTTTTTACCTTTTATGTCAAGTAATGCTAACGAAGATAAATTTGAGAGATAAACAAAGAGAATTCTAAAATAGAAAGGACCCCAATGAAGAATATGATAAACCTCAGGAACTGCTGAATAATTCGCCTGTAAATTACATCATAAACCTTGACGTATTTTATTTTTGTAAAATCAAGAAATTTGTTCGGACTATTGGATCATCACTCCTCTGAGTGATAACTAGTCATCAAATTGGGCATTTAGAAGAATTTAATGCAGCAAAAAGGTCTCATGTCAACGCTCTCCCCTGACGGCCTAATCGTCCCCGACGAACATCTTGTCAAAGGTGACCGTCGGGCATCCTTAATCCCCATGAACCAAAGAAGGGAAAAATTGTCAACGACGAAACTCAAGATACAAAAACGGAGCATGCTACAATTGCGGCTAAACCTACGTTTAGAGACAAACTTGTAGGGTCACTCCGACAAGAAATGCGAATGAATATGCATAAGGAGGAGGAGGAGGAGGAGGAGGAGGAGGTTGAGATAATAGAAGACGATTTGATTATATAGAGGGAAGACAATATCCCATCGATATGGTTTTCTAAAAAATTAGAGAAGGGATTAATAATACCATCAAGCAATAAGTGGTGGTCAGACTATTATTAGGTGGGCTTGGTTATAAAGGATTACTGGCAGGAATCAAAAACCTCTAGAAGCCAAAATGGAATTTTCATGTCATGGATTTGGAAAATAACTTCTTCTTGGTTAAATTTGAGTTCGAATTAGATTATGTACATACGCTACTGGATGGCCCTTAGGTGATGTGGGGAACATATTTTACAATGTAGCAATGGTCTCCATCATTTTCTTCCAAAAATACCAAACCAACGGTGTTGGCAGCTTGGGTTCTGTTACCAGGTTTACCAATCCAATACTACAATAAGAATGCCATAAGGTACATTGGATGCCAAATAGGTAAAGTCATATGGATTGATTATAATATGTGCTTAAATGGACGAGGCCAATTTGCGCGTATGGCGATTAAACTAGATATGGCTAACCAATCATCCATGCAGTATTGGTGGATCGACGCTACCAACAAGTTGAATATGAGGGCATATCGATTCTCTGCTACAAGTGCGGCAAGATTGGGCATCTCCAGTATCAATGTCCCTTAGTAAAAAAAAATGAGCAAAGAGGGTTCATAGGATATGAACATATCTCCAGCTATGCAAATGGAGATCGAGAAAATGTCGAATCAATACCAAGTTACGGTGCCCATGACGGTCAAAAACAACCATATGAAAACAACCGGAGCAATTCTTGGAGATTGGGTCCATGCTAATTATGGAAGGAGAAAATAGTATAAGAAAGGGGATAATCCACAAGGCATGACACCACACAAGAATCACAACATAAAGGGAAACATTCCTTCTAGGTCAAGATTGCAAGCTTTAATGGAGAAAAATGAAATCGTTGATAAAGTGAACAAAGGCACAATTGAAGTTAGTGAATCCAGTCACATAGAAAAGGCAAAGAGTGCCTTAAATGAAAATCTAGATTTAGGGAATAGAAATCCCACGATTGTGGAGAAAGCACTAATAAACGCTTATTTATACATGTTGTGGTGTTTTATTCTATATTGTTTTAGATATAAATTGAGCATTTATCATGATTTTTGGTGCTTTTATGGTTTCCTTTATACTTTTCAGGTCGATTGATGATGCTTTGACGGAATTGGGCAAGAACGACAAGTTTCTAACCTTTAAGAGCAAGACACGATCGTCCCTAGGCATGACACGACCATGTGATGGAAATTTTGGCATGTGGACGCACGGAACAATGTTTTTCAATTCAGAAAATGAAGACACGGTCGTGTCTGCCCAAGTCAGGTTTTTCGAGGTTAAAAAGGCTTGGAACTCCTTTTGAAAAGGGGGATTCAACATTAGGGAAGCAAAATACCTTCATTTGAGAGTGGGAAAGAGTGGGAACTCAAGAAGAACTCAAATCGCCTCAAGATCGAAGGAATCACGTGAAAGATTGGAGGATTCATCATAAGTTCTTCTCCCTCTAGATTCTCTTTGTATGTTGTTGTTTATCTCTCTAAAAGTATGAACTAAATACTTTGTGCATCTGGATGCTATGAACCCTAGATTGACTATGTGATTGATTGATTGTTATTCTTTCAGTTATTTATGGAATTGAGATTCAATTATGATATCTATTGTTCAATTGTTGAATTGATTGTTGCTAGCCTTTCGATTTGACTATCAATTCATGCATGCGCTAGCTTCTTGACCAAAGACTTCAAGGCTAAAAAAGATAGAGATCCTGCAAAACTGATGGGTTTAGGAAAGGGTGAGCGAAACCACGTGCTCAATGAGTAAATAAGAGAGCAAAACATTTTTGTTCATGAAACTAAAATTAGTTCAAATCTCTTGAAATAATTTATGCATTGAGTTTTCAATCAAATAGCTTTCATAATTAAATAAACCATTAAGTTGAAATCATAGCTAAATACCAGTAGATACACTAATACTAAAGTTTTGAAATCTCCATTCTAACACGTAACTTACAAATAAAAAATGCTCAAATAATTTTAAATAAAACTACTTTCTTTGATCATGAATTTAGTACGCAATGAACCAAGTATAGAATTTAACTTGAATAAAAGTAAGCCAATGTTAGGGTAAACGAAAACAAATTCATATAGCTCAATTATAATAAGAAGCTCAAATTCAAAAATTCATTTTGACACATTCGCTAGATTTTATACTTATTCAAACAAAATTTGAAGCAATTATAATTTCTCACTCTGACATTTTCAAGCAAACACATATACTCTTATAAATAGACATCACACTAATCGAAAATCTTATTTATAAATCATCGTCAATACCATTTTTGAAATGTTATAACACACATTGCAAATATACATATACATAATAGGGGCCAAAGTGAAATTCATACGAACGAATCGAAACGAAGCTAGTCATGATTACCTCTCACGCTAGAGGAGCATTCTATCAATCACCTCTTCTGCTAGTGGAGCAATCCAGCAATTACCTCTCCTGCTGGCCGGAGCTTATTCGAAAATGAATCACATCTTATATTTGCCCCATATACACACAATGAAATTATTCGAAAGGATTTTAGGTCTTGTGATCAAATTCTCTAAATGTTTCTCAAAATAAATTTTACTTAGTATTTGAAAATACTTTATACATTAAAAGTATAGTTCCCAAAATTGTCAAAATGTAAACAAGATATATTTAGTTTGACTTGTAATTCGATCATAAGCAATTGTCTTTAGGATAATCCTCATCTCAAATCATATTTTCTAAAGATACATTCAAAAATTCTCTTTTCACTTTAATTCATAAAAATGCATAAAAAACATCATTTTTAACCCAACACAATATCTGGAAAATAATAATGCTGAAGAAATCA
This sequence comes from Flueggea neowawraea, assembly GCA_948243855.1. Lineage (NCBI taxonomy): Eukaryota > Viridiplantae > Streptophyta > Magnoliopsida > Malpighiales > Phyllanthaceae > Flueggea > Flueggea neowawraea. The sequence continues at coordinate 10,329 of CAODLS011660500.1, read as the reverse complement.
AAACCTACACATAGAATGAAATTCAAATGTTCTAAAATGCAAGTGCACGAAAACCACAGCCGAGTTCATAATTTAAATAAATTAAATATTAATAACATATGAATAATTGCAAAATCATGCAAATTCTAAATGCAAAGCAATTTAAAGGAAGTTTTGTAACCTATTTACTCATAGTACCGACGATCTCTGCAACTTGGTCCGCAATGTTCACTCCAAGCAAATCGTTCCGACACACTCTAAGTAAACATATAGTCCATCATTAGTTCTTCGTAACCAATCTAAAATTATCAAGTAATCCTCTAATTTAATTCCAATCAGGATGCGACTTCACCATTTTTCTATCAAAATTTTAAAATCCTAAACCGAAGTTCACTCCAACTATTCGAATCATCTTAAAATGAATCAAATATAATAATTAATCAACCCATTATTCAAAATTAACTACTCGAACATTAAAACATCAATTATATAATCTAACCTAAACTAAAAAATATCATATCTTAAATTAGTTAAAGAATGCACAATCCAATCATTCCATGGTCTCGGATTAACATCTAATAGCATAATCAAAGTGCCAATTCAGTCCAAGTCTTCTTAAACTCAAGAACCCAAGTTTCCATACTATATATTCTCAAAATCACATACCCAACCTTCAAACTCATCACATGTGGCCTCAATAATGGAAGATGGACAAAACCCATAAAAAGAGTCACCAAAAGCAAACTCCAGCGACAATTCCAGCAGCAGACGACGGCGGTGGTCAGCGGCGGTTCTGACCCAGAATCGAAATTCTCATCGGAACTCCAAAAATTGACGAAAAACCTTTGCGACTTTCTCCTCACACCTGGCTGAATTCCAAAATGTAAAGGAAGGTGAGGCAATTACTATGGCACATACGGCTCAAAAATCCGACACTCCAATCTACGGATAATGGCTTCCAAAGTTTCTCTCTTTTTTTTTTCTTTCTTTTCCTTCCCTTTCTTCTTCTTCTTCTTCTTCACTTCTCATTTTCTGCAATCTCTCTCCACAATCCTTTCTTATTCTCTTTATTTCTCCTTTTCTCTTTTCTTTTTTTTTTTTTACACAAACGCCTATTTTCATTATTTATATATTTTAACTCTAAATAATAACATAAAAATTTTGAAAAATCAATTTCCCAATATTTAAATTTTGGCAGGCATCATTATTTATAAGGAAGCCAAACAAGACATCATGTGGCTAGCACTACCACATTACAAGCGATAATACAGTGCCTTCACAGAAAATTAATTTATCACCCATGGAGACTGACGTTGTCGCCTCAACATTCACGGAACAACTGCAATCTCAAATTAATCAACAGGGTAGGATTGGAGCTAATCTTATGCCCTTGGAGCTACCTACATCTTTGGACCCGACAAAACGGTGACGAAGGCCCTAATGTTACTGATCTGGGAATGCCAGAGAATACACAACAAATCCATGTCAAATTAAATGGAGGGCCAAAGGATAAACCTCCAGATAAGGAGAGAGGAAGAAGAATTAAACCCCCGCACTTAAAATGAGGAGGCAGATGAAGTCCCACAAATCTTCACCATACGCACCCAAAATGTTCGAGGCAGCTATGGAAGAGAAATTGTTGGATTTATGTGTAGAAGACCATGAGGAATCTCATGTCGATGGTGAAACCAGCTTGGTGGAGGCATCCATCTGGGTTTGAGCTATCCAATTTCTCTTGTCTTAATCTTTGATTTTTGTGTGATTGTTTGTTTGTGCTTTTTTCCTTTTTTTAATTATTTATTATAATGTTTAAATTTTTCGTTTAGAATTGCCAAGGTGCCAGCAATCATACCTTTCGTCGAGTTTTTTTGCGATATAAGAAGGTCCATTCTCCATCGTTGGTGGCTATTCTAGACCTAAAATTAGTCGAGAAACAACGAACAAAGTGATTAAGACTCTGAACTTTACCCACTCGCATCGATTTGAAGCTGATGGTTTTAAGGGAGGAAACTGTTTACTGTGGAATTCTTTTATTGAGGTTAATGTACTGTATAATGCTATCCAATTGAGCCATGTGCAGGTTACTGACAATTTGAAGAGGAGGTTACATTTTACATGTGTGTATGCTTGCCCCAACAATACGAGGAGGAAGAGCTGTTGGGATCAGCTTACGGATCTGAAAGCAGTAATTGAGGACCAGCCTCGGTGTATCGCAGGCGACTTTAATGCTTATCTATCTAGAGATGAAAATAATGGAGGAGCTCAGACATAGAGGCCTTGTAAATTTTTTAGAAACTGGTTCCTTTCATGTCACATGATTGACCTTGGGTTTCATGGGCCTAAATTTACATGGTCAATGTGGGATTTGATGGAGAGGATTGACAGGGTGTTTTGCAATTAGAAATCGGTCGATACTTTCCCAGAAAGGGTGGTTTTACATCTTCCTAAATTACATTCAGATCATTGATTGCTTCTTCTTCGTATAGAGACTAACAGTCCGACCAGAGTGGCCAAACAGTTCCAATTTCTTAATGCGTGGGTTACACATGATGGTTTTAGTGAGCTAGCGAGAAACAATTGCCAAAAAGGCAGGACAATCATTAAGTCTATTAAATTATTTTTGGAGAGGGCTATAAGGTGTGGAACAAAGAGACATTTGGACACATTGAGAGCAGGAAGAAGAATCTTTTAGCGAGGCTTGAAAGAGTACAAAGATCTCTGGAGAACCAGTATTCTAATGAACTTATTCAGCGTAAGGCTAACATTGTGAGAGATCTTGAGACAGTTCTAGCTCAAGAGGAATTATTTTGGCAACAAAAGTCGAGAAATGAGTGGATACAGCTTAGGGATAAGAACACTTTTTTTTTTTCATAATTGCACCAAAGCTAGAAGGAGTTGAAATCGTGTCAAAATGCTTGAACTTGATAGGCAAATTTGGTGCTACGATTCGGATAAATTAAAAAAAAAAGTGTTAGATCATGTGTGATCAACCTTAAAATCTTTCTATGTTTTGATGATGAACAAAGGTTTTGATAATGGGCAAAATGTTAGACTTAGAGTTAAATACATTAGAAATCTTGGAGTTGCGAAACAAGGCACTGGAAGACATTAACATACGCTTGACATGGCCATACCGAAAGCAGAAAATGCCATAACGTACGTCTTGAGTTAAGCAACATATTTTATCTGGGCTTGAAGTGCCATAACGTATGCTATACTTACAGAACGTCTGTTATTTAGGTTGAATGATGATCAACGTACGTTAGAGTGTCTAGAACATACATTAAAAAGTTCCAGACTGCAAAAAGCAACATTAAATACACTCCAACGGATAATTACTTTATTTCAACGGTCATATGGCATGAAAAAATTATAAATATATCAAGAAAATGCATAGAAATAGTGGAACAACATATGCAAACATTGTGCTAACAGTCCTATCAATTTCTACCAACAAAAACACCAAAGATCAAGCTAGAGCCAACATCAAAAGCATCAAGCTCATACACCAAACTCTAGCATAAAGATTCAATTATTTGTATTTCTTTTGTAAACACTTGGGGTATGAGAAATTTTTTTTGTGAACCTAAGAAAACTAATTTGTAAGGGCTTTAGAGGTGTGAGCCTAAAAGTGAATCAACCTTGTTAGATTTAGATGTGTGAGCCAAGAATCAACTCTGTCTATGCATTAGAGGTGTTGAACCGCAATCAACCTCGTTGTAAGGTTTTGATAGATTGAACTGTAATCAATATTCGAGATAGTGTAAATCCTCAGTGGTGAGACTTAGGTAGTGGATATAGGCAAGGTTGGTCGAACTATTATAAATCTTAGTTTTGTTTTCTCTCTTATTTCAACTCGCTTTCGCTATCTAAAATCAACTAAGGCATTGACCGAAAATTCTCCAACAAAAGGTGTTATGGATTTCTTTGCAAATCTTTTCACAAAAGAGGATGTTAGCCTCCCAAAATGTGATATCTAGAACTTTTTTCCTATTCTGACCATGGAAGAAAGTTGCATGCTTGATGAAACTATCCGACCTGAGGAGGTAAAGAAAGTTGTTTTTGAAAACAGTAGGATATTGTGGGGAACTCTAACAACTTTTGTTCAGGAAGCTTTCCGGAATGGCTCCTTCCCTAAAGAGATTAATTCAACACTTTTGGTGCTTATACCCAAAGTTGAGGGCCTTGAAAACTATAGTCATTTTCGTCCAATAAGTCTGTGCAATATTGTCTACAAGACTACTACGAAGGTGCTTGCAAATCGTATGAAGTTAGTGATGTCGAAACTTAATAGGAGTGGCCATGCTAGTTTTATCCTGGTAGGCATATTACAGAGAATATTATTATTGCTCAGGAAGTGGCTCACTCGCTAAGAAGAAAAAATGGGGGTAAGAATAAGATTTTAAAGATAGATCTTCAAAAAGCATATGATTGGTTGCATTGGGAGTTCATCGAGGACACACTCAAGGAAGTCCATTTTCATGAAAGTTTTATTAGTCTAACAATGTTTTGTATTAGTTCGGTGTCTATGCAGGTGTTATGGAATGGAAGTCCGTCTACTAGATTTTGGCCTTCGTAGGGAGTACGACAAGGAGACCATATATCCTTGTATATTTTTTTTTTATGCATTGAAAGAATGGTGCATGCTATTTTGAAGCAAGTAGAGAGTAGAAATTGGCAGCCTCTCATTCTTAACAGAAATACCCCCTATCTCTTACTTGTTTTTTGCTGATGATTTACTCTTATTTGCGAAAGCTGACAGGGACAATATTTGTTGTATTAAAATGTGCTAACAAATTTTTGCAACGTTTCAGGGAAGCTCGTGAGCTCTAAAAAATCTATTTTCTTCTCCAAATATGTACCTTATAATGTGGCTAGAGTTCTGAGTGGAACGGTTGGCTTCCCTCTGAGAGATGACTTGGGCAGATATTTGGGCATACCAATTCTCCATCAAACAAATCTACCTACCAAGGCATTATGGATAGGGTGATGAAAAGACTTTCTAGCTGGCACGCCAAAAGCCTTTCACTTGTTGGGAGACTTACACTAATTCAATCAGTTGTATTCACTATTCCTCTATATTTTATCCAAACCACATGGCTATCAATGGATACTATAAATCAAATCTAGAATTTATGCCAAAAATTCCTTTGGGGAGCAAACCAGGGGGAGCAGAGAACGAGTCTTGTTAGTTGGAAAAAAGATCTTTCAGCCGAGAGAGAACGGCGGGTTAGGGCTTTGGAGGCTTCGAGAGAACAACATTGGCTTTGGCATGGAATTAGGACGGCAACTCATTTCCAAACCCAATCTGTTGTGGGTCCGTAAAATGCAAGAAAAATATATGCAAAAGCTACCATGAATTCTGAATAATTTTAAACCAAGCAACGGATCATGGTTGTGCTGTGGCCTTTGTAAGATATGGCATATGGTCCGACGCCAGATTCACTGGGTTGTTCTAGACGGTGGAACTGTTAGATTCTGGCTTGATCACTGGGTAGTGGACAAACCTTTTGTTAAGTTGCAACTGCAGAAATAAGCCGAGAGGAGCTCAATCTATCTGTATACGAGTACACAAATGGAAGAGGTGAGTGGAATGTACAAACGTTCAAACATTTGTTGCCTAATAATATTTTATCGTTCATTTTAGGGGTCAAAGCGCCAGAAGTACGGCAGGACACGACCAAACATATTAGGGAACGACTAATTCAGGTGAATTTACAGTCAAGTCGGCTTACCACATGCAATACAACAAGCAATGGTACCCTAAGGAGGCACATTGGCAAATAATTTGGAAACTACCTCTCCCTCAGCGGGTTAAAATGTTTATGTCGTTGATTTTTCATAAAGTTATTATGACAAATCAATATCTTGTTAGAAGGCAAATTGCAATGGACACAACTTGTGAAGTTTATCCTGATAGTATAGAGAGTTGGCAACATGTTCTAAGGGACTGTTTGGAGGCTCATGTGGTGTGGTCTGATTTGATTCAGGAAAACAAAAGACAATCTTTTTTTGATCCAGATCATGAACAATGGTTAGTTGACAACCTGATGGATAACAAGAAGTATGGCAATACAGCCCCCTGGTGTGTTATTTTTAGTATAGGATGTTGGCTTCTATGGAAATGGCAAAACGAGAGAATCTTCCAACACCCATCATAGGAAAGCTAATCAGGTGAGAATATTTGCTTGTGAGTTCTATCGTATAAACACATTAATGCAGACAGTTCCATAGCCTTGGAACAGAGATGATGTTAAAGAGGCCTAGGAACTACCTGAGAACAGTTTTGTCAAACTGAATATTGATGGTGTTGTATCTGGCGGGGATGAAAAAGCAACGACTGGTGGGGTGATTAGGGATGGAAATGGCGGTTAGCTTAAAGGTTTTGCAACTAACATTGGGAGGTGCTCTGTATTGGGAGCTGAGTTATGGGGACTATACCTTGGTCTGAAAATCTATTGGGCTAGCAATTGGAGGAAGGTAATGGTTGAAACGGATAGCTTGTTAGCAGTGAAAATGATCCATGAAGAAGTGACAGGGCCTAACCAATGCAGCTCCCTGATCGAAGCTATCCTTAATCAAATTGGTCAGAATTGGGTGGTTAAAGTAAAACATGTATTTCGTGAATGCAACTTGGTCGCTGATTGGTTGGCGAACTACGCCAATAGCCTACCTAAGGGCACAAATGTGTTGGAAGAAGTTCTGATCGAAGCTCAAATGTTGTTGGAGAAGGATGCAAGAGGAGTTTGCTACAAAAGAAATGGTAAGTCTTTTGTTTGTGTCTGTCTGATTTTATAGGTTAGTTTTATTTAGAATGTTGTTAGGATTTGTGGTTGTTTGGTTTTTATATAAGTATGATATTATTCTGCCACAAGTGATGCTTATATTAATAAAGTTGGTGTCAAAAAAAAAAATCACTCCTCCGAGTGTCACGTGAGGTGGTAATGAAGCCCAGTCAAAGCATATGGCAACAATCCATGCCCACCCCCATAGTGAATGCAACAAAAGCTGATTTTCTGGAAAAAAAAAAAACTTGAGGGATTATAAATGGCGGCTAATTGTATTTTCCCCAAACCCATGCTTTAATCCCCCCCCCACGGAACCCAAAATACCAATCGCAGACAATCGTAATGGACGACGACGCCATTCTCGAGTCGGAGAGGCTCCAGATAGAGCAGATTCGACAGCTCGAGTACGAGGAATTACATGTCGAAGAAGTCGATGATGACTCGTCCGATTCATCCGGAGATCCTCGTGACGCCCCGTATGTCACCTTCCATTTCTTAATCTCTCGTTTGGTTTTCGCTGAATTAATTTGAATTTGTCATGTGTAGATGTTAGAGTTTAGAACTCTCGAGTGTTGTTAATTAATAGTTCTGGTTACCTAATTTTTTTATACTCGTCTGCTACTGGAGTGATGGTAATGTTGCGAATGGATTTATGTTATAATATTTTTTTTTTCGACTAAATGAATTCCTTCGCGAATCCAAAGTCCGAGCGGCCTATATAATATTTGTTTAATTTCCTTCATTAATTCATATTATGTACTGTTAAAAAGAGTGAAAGTGAAAGATAAATTCATTCAGTGCATACTTGCAGTTGCGAGAATTGGATTTTATTTAATTTTTGTTTTTGATTCATTCATGTTTGTGCTGTGTGTTTGAAGTGGTGTTAGCTCGTCTGGTGAAATTACCTTCAACACTTGTTTGGCTCCGTTGCATCAATATCTTGGTGGTACGTGCGTGATAATATCTTTTGTTGGGCTTGATTACTGTTCTGAGGTTTACAGTGTTATCGATTTTATGTTTCAGAGGTTGATGACACTCATCATAGATTGGCTTTCTTGGACGGAGGTTCTGTATTAACTCTCCCATTGTTCTATCTTGAAGGTACTTGTGGCATTTATTTTCTTGTGTTTGTCTATCTTTTGGTGATAGATTATTTATCAATTCTTAATTTATGTGACTTGCTTTTTCTTTCCCTAATTTTTCTGTTGGGTTGGATGCCAAATGCTTGGTTAATGAGATAGATATTTAAAAATTCACTTTGAGATTTAATATTTTTGCTCAATGTTGAAACCTGTGAAGTGGATACTGTCATCAGCTTTGAAGAGTTCCAATCCTGTGTTTCTTTTAACTTTTGTGTTGGAAATGCTTGTCACTGGTTTTCTTTTTCTTTTTTTTTTCTTTTCAAATTGTTTATGTTATAGTATTCAGGGCATACTGCTTGATGTAATTGTTATTTTGGGGTTGCCTCCCTATATTTTCATTTGATATTATTTTAAACTTGTATAATGAATTTTAAGGAACTCAGACTTTGTTGTTGATTTGTGCCAGGCGTTGTGCTTTTCCCAGAAGCTACCCTTCCCCTCCGCGTTCTTCAGCCTAATTTTATATCTGCAGTTGAAAGAGCCTTAAGTCAAGTTGATGCTCCTTATACTATTGGTGTGGTAGGTGATTTGTCGTGCACAGATTTTTTGTATGCTTATGATTTGTTGTTTTTCTTTTGTCACTTGATCTTTTTGCGAATCTAAGTGATGTGTGGAACTATTCCCAGGTTCGTGTTTTCCATGATAATAACAGTAGACGATATAGATTTTCAACAATTGGGACAACTGCGGAGGTATAACTATTGAACTTTACTGGTGAAATACTTATTTTCTCACTTAATTAGGATGATTTAATTGTACTCATAATTCTTTGTGCATATCTTTATCTTAATTTGTTGGGGAAACTCTATGAAGTATTTTTTCTATGACAGGAATTTCTTTTTTTTGTTTTTACTGGTCATGTTTGTTTACGTTAGATGACCTTCAATGTTAGTTATGTCCACATCATGGATATCATAAATGCCAGCTAAGATGTATAATTGTATATTTTTTTTATTGGTGAAAAAGAGCAATTGGAAAGAATTAAGAATTATTATCTGTAGAGTGTTGAAGATTTTTTTGGTCTTACTAAGATTTTAGATAGTTGAGAAGAGAGAAAATTGAACACAAGGATTTAGAGTGGTTCGGTCAACCTTGCCTACGTCCACTACCTAAGTCTCACTTAGACTTTTCATTATTTAGATGATTGATTATGACTCAATCCAACAAGGCCAACTACAAAGAGGTTGATTCGCCGGCTCAACATCTCCAAAGTCACCTTCACTTTCAAGTTAAGTGAGAACTCTTATAATATTTAATTCCGGTTCAAGAATAAACCAAGTTTAGGATTTTTCATTGATCCCAACGTCACGAACTCTCTGTTTGTAACAAGTAATTCACTTACCAACCAGATTTAGAGTAATTGATACAAGTAGAGAGAATGACAAATATGCATAAATACACTTGTATCACAATGGATAACTTGATGCTATGAAAGTGATAGAAAATATGTTTAGAAGTAGTGTTTCTTGTCTCCTGTCACGTTCTGGAATGTATTTATACCTTTCCAAATATTTCTAGTCGTTGTGTGTTGATTTGTAGCCGTTGGAGTGTGAAATCAATCTTGATTTTCTTTCCTTTTCAGTGCTTACTCAAGTAACTTTATAGGCTACTCGAGTAACTCCAGCTTTGTTTCCCAGTATTGAGTTTCTTCTTTGTCTTACTCGAGTAACAACATTTTCTACTCAAGTAATCATTGATTTGTGACCGTTGTGACTTGATTTCCTTCCATATCTGACTTGATTGCCTCAGATCTTTCTTCAAATAATGCCCGCTCACTCGAGTAACAATTTTCTCACTCGAGTAACTTTCAAATCAATGTATCTTCTGGTTTCAGCACCTATTCGAGTAACTTTTTTTCTCACTCGAGTAACTCCCATTTTCAGTATTCGCACACTCGAGTAACTTTCATCTTTTTCGAGTGACTTTAAAAATCAGTGACTTTTTAGAACTTGAATTTACTCAAGTAACTATGTTTCCTACTCGAATAACTCTTGAAATTTTGTCTTTTGACATTTCTCTTCTTCCTAAGTTTTGTTCATCATCAAAACATAAGAGGATCATAATGTGAACATCCCTTGGTTCAACAATTTTCTCCTTTTTGATGATAATAAAACTTTCATGAATTTGAATACTACATTAAGAATAATAAATTTGATCAAGGATTTTATCCTTGTCAAGAGGTTAAAAACATGCAAAAATAATGCAAATTCATTCAATACTCCTCTTCCCCTTTTTGTAATCATCAAGAAAAAATTTAAAAATCAAGTTTTTACTCCCCTTTTCAAAAACAATTGATGCATTTATTAGAAAGAAATTCTCTCCCTCTATCTATTTCAAAAACCATGTGTATGACATAATAAAGTCATCATATTCTTCAAAATGCTGCAAATAAAAACAGTAAAGAAAATTAAAGGGCACGA
>CAODLS011660240.1:0-10142 GCA_948243855.1 Flueggea neowawraea | reverse complement strand
GATCAGCTAAAAGGATTGAACAGAGAAGCACCTTGACAAGGCATTTATACCATTGATTTTTCGCTAAATTAACATTGTTGCATTATTTTTCTATCACTATCACAATTGCAATTTTAGTCTTGTTATTAATTTTTACTCTCGGCATCAATTGAGCTTTGCTATTCCCTTTAATTAATTTTGTTGGTTAAATTAATTTGAGTGTATTTAGGTCGACCAATTCATAGGTTTTAGGTTTCATTTAATTCAATTCTTTGCATATTTGTTTAGTTAGGATTTTTGTATATTTACTTTTATTTTTATTTTTTTTCTTTCCTGCAAGTAAATGAGTTCTTATTGGTCTATGTGGATCTACCATGTTCTCACTATTATATTCAAAAATTTAGTTTCTGAACAATTATTTTATTGTTGGTTGGTTGACACCCCACCAATATATATATATTGATAGAATGAGAATAGTATATAATAAATTTAGTGGATTAAGTAAATTGTAGTGAAAATATAGATAACATATTTTTTAAAAAATTTAATATGCTGAATATGATGTATACTGAGTCAATATGAAACGGGAAAAACACCCTCAAAGTTTTTTTAAGCGAATTTACTATTTTATAGGAGTTGGTAGCTAAGGAAAATAAAAGGCCTGGTTTCCACGCAAACTATTGGTCGTTTTAGTCGATTTTTTTGGCATCATTTTGCTTAGGATTCTAATCTAAAGATTTTGGCTTTAATACGCATCATATCTTCTTAAACAGTGTGATTTATTAGGATCTATTTATTCTGTCACCATAAAGTTAATTTAGTTGGGCATCCAAGATACTTTCTCATCAACTAGTCGCCAATTGGGAGGAGGAATCCATCCAAACAATAACATGATTCCCATGCATTTAACACCTTTAATTCCGAAATTGAACTTCTGAAACAGAACTAATTTCGAAAATCAAGAGCTAACCTTTACAAATTACAACAGAATACTTATATTACATAGTATGTACGAGGAAGTACCCTCCTCGTACCAGCTTAACCCAATACGTGAACAGAAAATTAAGACTAACCAAACTATAGGCAGGAACATTTTTCTGCTTTTAATCCATAATAATGTCAGAAGCAGCCACTAACTTAACCTACGATTTAACTATTTATTCCCTAGTAAAACGGGCACGAGATTCCTGTTCTCAAACAAAGGATAAGGTGGGCTTCAAAAACCAAATTGGTTGGTGTTGATTGATCAAGAATTATGTGAAGTTGACATGGATTCCGAAACCAAAGGAGGCTACTGATGAGTGATTGTGAAACATATCAAGTTAAAATTAGAGTGGTTTTAAATGTTGATGTGGGCAAAGACCGGAAGAAACAAATCGAAGGATAATGGCTTAGGCGGTAAATATGGAAAAGTGACGGGACACAGCGATTTAGCATGATTACAACCATTCACTAAGAGTACAAATAAGGACATGCAGGTGACCCTATCTACCCTTCTCATCTCTCTTTTCCACCCCCTCACTTAGATTTGTTGCCAGTTTGAAAACCGCCGACAGTTCCAGTTTTTTTGGTTTAATTAGATTTTGATTTTAGTTTTAATAGGTTTAGGTTCTAATTTTGACCGATTAAACCATCAATTCTGATTTGGTTCTTTTTTTTTAAAAAAATTATTTTTAATCCGCTATTTTATCCCGTCAAATTTTTTTGGTTTATAAATTTTGTTATATCCAATAATTAATTATAGTACCAATAATATATTGTATTTCAAAAATTTGTTTTAATAATTTCCAAACAAATTAATTATTATACTAGTAATTACATCACATAATTTTAAACAAAATTTTTAAAAAAACTCATTAAATTTTATTAAATGTAATAAAATAATAAAATAATTAAATTAAACTATAGTAAAAAAGTAGAAGAAATTTGAAAAATGTAATTATAAAAAATAACTTTCAGAAATATAAAAAACGTAATTATAATAATAAAATATATAAATAATTAATAAGAATAATTTAGAGCAAAATATTTTTTTGAGAAAGAATAAATAGTGTGAAATTGGTAGGAATATGGTAGATGTATTTATAATGTTAAAAGAAAAGGGAAATGACGGTTCGAACCGCCGGTCGACGATTTTTAAAGGAAAAGAACCGAAATCTAAACCATACTCTTTCGGTTCGATTTTGATTTTGACCGATCCGATTTCAGTTCAATTTTCTGGTTCTAGTTTAAAATTTACATCTCTACCCTCACCAATCCATACTCCCCTACCTACCCGCTCCATATGCATAAATTCTCAAGTACAAGCCCTTGTACAAGTGATTGAAATGGGTTAAATCCACACCACAATGGGAGCTTTCTTACATTGGGCATTTCAATGGCATTTGAGCTCTACTCTATCGAGATATGAGTTACCATTAACCTGAATGAGGTTGAAAAATGGCCGTACCAAATTTCATTTTTAATTGTTTCAGTTTGGTTCAATTTCTTAACCCAATTGACTGGTTAAGCCGGTCAAATTCTCTTTCTACACAAGTTTAATATATCAACATTTTAAAAATATCTGTGTTTCAAACTATTTTAAAACTAAAAACTAATGGTCCCTCCACTCCACCCATTGGGGATCAAAAACCAATTGTTCTTGGCCTTGAACTTGAATTGTTTATGGCCAATTTTTTTATTCTTTTTTCTGCAACAGTCGATAATAATTTTTTTTTCATTTTGTGTTTAATCTTTTCTTCTTTTTATCTTTTTAATATTTTATTTTTTTTAATTTTTATGTTTTCTTTTTTTTTTTTCATTTTAATGTAACTTTTTTTAATTTAGTGGTATTAAAATATTTTATTAAAGTTGTAGATAAAAAAATTCACATAAATTATTTTTAATATTATTTTATATATTTTTATTATTATACGTAATATATTTGTAATTATTCAATTTTTATATAGTAGATTTTAATTATTTGAGTATAATTTATTTTTTTTTATTTTTATATTAATTATATTTTTGGGTATATAAATTTTATGCTATTATTCATAAATATATAATTTGTTACTAATTAAAAATATATAATTGTTTGTGTGAAAAATGTATTTTATGTAATATATGTTGTAAAAGAAAATTAAATAAAAAGTGAAGTAATAATGAGTCATATAATAAAGTTAAACAATAGTTTAAACTCTAAACTACTTTCTTCGTCCCATAAATATAAATTTGTTAATTTTTTCACATGAATTAAGAAAATTGGTTTAGTTAATTAAATTTTAGAAAACTTTTTCAATTGTTTCTTTAAAATTATATCTTAACAATTAATGACGTAATTTTAATACATTAAAAGAATGATAATATAGTAAAATAACATACAAATATTAATATTAAAAATAAATAAATTTATAATTTAAGACGGATAAAAAATAAAAACTTACCTATTATTATAGGACAATAAAAGTATTAAAATTTAATAGTTTAATAAAAAAAAATTAATAGACAGTTGATATAAAAATGATATTTAGATCTATTTTAATCATTGGAGACACCCTAACAAGAACCAAACTAATTGGAAAATTAACAGAAAAATTAATTACAAAATTAACAGAATTTAAACTCACGCACGACAAATTACCATTCTCTCTAGAAAAATTAAGTTCTCTCGAAAGAATGAAGAAAAATCACGAAAAAAAATATTTTCAATTCAAACGGCGTAAACAGTGTATAAATGGTGCACAAACAGTTTACAAATCAAACTTTAAATGTTGAGTTGATTCGATTTAAATTTAATATTATTTTAAGCCAAACAGTTGCAAGCAAGTGTATGATTCGTGCACAAATTTTTGAAAACTGATTTTAGAAGTTGATTGGAAATTTTTAGTGTCTCACTTGTAATTTACAAAAATCTCAGATATTGAAAACAAGATTATGTACTAATATTATCAAAGACGGTCCATATAGGGTTTTGAACCTAGCCGCCATCGCCAATACACCTCCTCACTTTCTGTTTCTCTCCTCGTTCTCCACTCCCCGCCACATTGTACGTCGCTGCTTCAAGACAAATCTGACCGCGCCGCTTTCCTCTGGTTTTGGATCTGAGCATCACGAGATCTACAAAGACCAAGATAGCAAGGAACATCCACAGCGGTGGCGATTGCTATAGAGATCGTCGCGATGAAAAGACATAAGCATGAAAAGGCGTCACTGCATGAAGATGAGGAGAAAGAACTGGAGGTGTGACGGAGGTAGCAACATACAGAGGGCAGGGTGGTGACGGGAGGTTTGGTTTCGATGGAGAAGAGAGATAGCACGAGATGCACACAGACGAGAGAGAAGAAGACTGAAGAGAGAGAGCGGAAGGAAGGAGTGAGGGAAGGAAGAGAGGCAGAAGGAGAGAGAGAAAGAAGAGAGTGAGGGAGACAGGAGAGAGAGAGACGGGAAATTGAAGAGGGTGGATATAAAAATAGGACGTTCATTTTACGAATAGTTTACAGGCAGAATATTTGTCAAAATAGGATAATATTTTGACGGGGAGAATATTTGTAAAAATAGAATCGGACTTGCTAATGAATTTTGCAAAACTATGGTTTTTTTTTAATTAAAGAGAAACGGTATCTCACGTGTTTTATTAATTTATTCTCATTTATAGCATAAGAATACTAGAGGTATACAGAAAAGCCAAATAAGACCAAAAGAAAAAACAAACAGATGAAGAGAATGCAAAGGAAAACTATGGTTTTTGTAGGTTACTTCTGGGTAATTTCCACAACTTAATTAACCTATCAGAATCGGTAGGTTTGTACTTTCAACCTTAATCTAGGTCAGGAGTGGCCCAACCCAACATTAGCACAGAAAAATTGTATTAAATCCTAGAACACAAACAGACGAAACAGTAGCTGACCATCCTTGTAAGTTACCAATCTATATGGTCATGATTTTGATAACCCGCACGAAATGGCGACATTAGTCTTCTCAAAATTGAAGTCTTTCATTCCCATCTGCCTGAATTCGAAAATATTCTTCTCCCAAACAAAGTTGGGTATTACTAGATTACGGACTTCGGCGTCTAAAATCTCAAAATTCGAATAAGATTCCCCTGAAGTCCACATCCAATCTGAAGAATTGAGTCCACTGAATAATAGCCTTCAGGTCCCTGCCGCAGTGAAGGAAAGGAATCAAACGTGGAAGCACAAAGAACAACCATAATAAGCGCTCTTCCAACACAAATGTTCAGCAGGACAGACTACAATTTTGGCTCCCCTGTTTGCAATACAGAGTCTGCCAAATGGCTTGAATTTGCAAATGCAACTGGTTTTTTCATGCATCAGAAGCAGCTCAATGGCATACAATTACCACCAAATGAATTCTGAAACTTGGACGAATCATAAGCTTTTAACACAATCTAATTTCATCCAATTAGGTAAGTCATATACTGGCTTAAATGACGGAATATCTGCAGTTAACCATGCCAAACAAAAGCCCTTTAGCTGCTAAGACGTCCCAACTCAGAGTCAACTTTCATGCACTCAGATGTGCAGCACTCCACATCAAATTACTGTGTTAATACTCATGTTCCAGAAGAAGAAAATGTTGATCAAAACAGGATCTCTACAACATTCTCATACCACTTCACGTATACAACATAAGGAGATCCTGATGAAAGCTGAAAAAAGATAGCGATCTCATACCAAACTCCAAAGGATGCTGATGTTAATTGTTCACCATTTCGCAAGGAATTATTGTATCAACCCTCCTGGTTCACCAACTAACCTATGCTGCTGTGTTTCTAATAAATATGTATTCAACATCTGTAACTTTGCCCAATATCCGCTTTTATATGACAGATATAAAACATTTCTCTACTATGTTTATGGAATTGAGCTTTAATTATCAAAGGCAAAAAAATCAAACACATTATCTATTTCACATGTGCCAAACTGAATCCACAAGCAACAGCATATCAGCATCACAGTAAAAAAGTCTTATTTTCAATGAAACAGTGGGGATGCAATCACAAAATTTCATTGAGATTCGAATCAGGAATCAATATAAACCTTTCTTTCACATTATTAATCTGATACACAGGGGATCCACAAGTTATTTATCAACAACCTCCACGATCACAAGAAACAAACATAGCTAAGACCGATCCCCAATGGATTATCAAATTTGTTCAGCAAACCTTCATTCTATAAATTCAATGCAACTATTGAAGCATAAATATAACAACAGCAAAAAAGAAAAGAAAAATAGCCTACCATTTCTCGTCAAGGCACCCTAGGATCAGTACCTTGCTGCCAAACAAAAACCATTTCATCCCAGCCAGTACTGGCCAACAAACCTTCCACAAGCACACTGCAATCAATGCCAACCGCGAATTCGGTATGATGATCATACCTCCCAAGCAAAGCATCCTCAATCATATAATCCCACATACAAACAGTCATATCATATGAACAAGAGAGCATCAAATTCCTATTATGAGGCGAAAATTTAACCCTCCTAACAGCATATCCATGCCCATTCAATACCGAAACCGGCGCCCTGCAACTCCTCACATCCCAAACCCTAATGCTCTTATCAACCGAACCGGTGGCAATAACACAATCATCATATTTATTCCAATCACAAGACAATATCTCGAAGTCATGACCAGGAATTATCATCGTCGAACCTGGTTCTCGCACGTCCCATACCCGTACCGTGCAGTCACCCGAGGCGGAGGCAAAGACGTCGGTGTGGCGGGGGTTCCAGGCGGCGGAGTAAACGCAATACGCGTGCTCTTTGAATGTACGGATACTGGCCGGTCTGTCAAGGGTCCAGAGCTTCACGGTGTCGTCCCAGGAGGATGTAACGAAAGAGTCGCGGCGAGTGGGGTTGTAGTCCACAGACTGGACCTCGCGCGTGTGTTCGTGGAGAGACCGGAGGGGGTTCTGCGCGGGAGGAAGCGCGGTGTCGAAGACCTTCACGGAGCCGTCAGCGATAGCGGCGACGAGAAGCGAATCGTGAGATTCCGACCATGCGAGGTCGTAGACGCCGTCGGCGGTGTCGTAGGAGACAAGTTCGGCTAGAGGAGAGGAGGGGGTCGGAGGGAGAGCGAGGACATGGACGCGGCCGTTACCGAGGATTCCGAAGTTCTGGGCGGTGGCGACGGCAAGGCGTGATTCGTAGAAGGGGCTGAACTTGACAGAGTAGCCGTTGAACGGGGTTTTGAAGAACGGCATTGCCGGTGGTGGTGAATTTCGATGCAGTCTTCTGCTAAATTATCTGGTCATTGTGTGAGCGAATAAAATACAAAAAAGAGGTTTATTGTACTTGGGACTGCACTTCACAATGGGCTTCAACTTGGGTTCTCTCAATGGGCTTTTGATGGGCCTCTTTCAATCTGTTTTATTGGGCTTTCATGCGTCATCCGCCAAGAGTCGAAGTATCTTAAAGGGACTATTTTTAGATTCACAGCATCCAACTTAACGTATTACGGATCTAATGCTCATTTTTAATATTTTGATAAAAAATAAAAAATTACGTATATTTTGATACTAAATTTTATAAATTATATTTTTAGTTTAATAAATTATATTTTTATAGCATCTTTTAAAATTTATTTAAAATTTATTTATAATTTGTTTAAAATTTATTTATTTTTTAGACTTATTTTGAACTTGTTTATATATTATTTCTTTTTTAAAACTTATTTATATAGATTTTATATGTTGTTTCTTGTTTACAACTTATTTATATGTTGTTTCTTATTTAAAACTTATTTATATATTGTTTATTGTTTAAAACCTATTTAGAATTTGATTAAAATCTGTTATTTTTTGAAATTGTTAAAACTTGTTTGCATGTTATTTATATGTTATTTCTTTTTTAAAAATTGAATATTATTTATATGTTATTGATATCTTATTTATATGTTGTTTATATGTTAAAAACAATATCTAAACAAATTATCAGTAACATATAAATAATATATAAATAAAAAATTAATAACATATAAATTATAAATTTATTTATATATTATTTTCAACATATAAACAACATATATACAATATATAAACAACAAAACAATAACATACATCTTATTTATATGAAACTTATATGTTGTTTATGTGTTGAAAACAATATATAAACAAAGTATCAATGACAAATTAACAACATATAAAAATTCAAATTTGTCTATTTATTGTTTTGAACATATAAAACACATATAAATAAGATATCAATAAAATATAACGACATTCAAATAATATATAAACAAAAAAAATATATAAACAACATACAAACAATATATAAACAATATATCATGCCCATACAGAATCAAAATATATGTCCGTAAATCTAAAGTGGAGTACGTATGGACAAAACATTAAAAAATGCATTTATAATAAGCAAAAGTGGACCATATAGAATAAATATCTCAAAATTAAGTTGGTAAACCGCATAACTACTGCATCTTAAAATTAAGTTTACTAAACATGATAGCTTCGGTTGTAGTGGAAAAAATATTGATGGTTTGAAAACGTGGGGAATTTTCTTATTGCTGGATTCGGATTGTAGCAACCCCAACATATGAAAACTGACTATTTTTAAATTGCTTTGTAGCTGGAAATTAACCACCAGTTAAGTAACCGGGGGGGGGGGGGATATTACCTTTCAAGCATGTTATAATGGTGTTTGACTGTTTTCTATTTTAAAAAATAATCACACAAAAAATAGATGAGCATTGTAATTACAAAATACAAAAATTAAGATGACTTTAATATGTTTCAATTTTAATATTAGAATACTAAAAAAATAAAATGTACAATTGCGAAAAAAGAGATAAAATGTACAATTGCAAGTAATTATATGAAAAATCAGAACCTTAATCAACATATAAATAGGACAGAGGGTAAATTTGAGAGTCAAAATTACCCAATATTCTATAATCAAATAATAAAGACCCATTTAAGTAGTCCATAAGAAGTAGTTTAGCCGATTAATAAGTAAATAAAAACATATAAATCAAGTTATAGGTCCAAAGTTCATAGATAAAAATTATTATAAAAAAGTATCTATTTAAATATTAGTTTGTAAAATCACTTTACAATAAATAGTTTCAACCTTTTAACAGTTTAGATACAATTTTGAGCCATTAGCTCATATTTTCCTTTGAAATTTTCGTTTACTAATTGGTATTGAATGTGTCCTATCCATGAGGCATTAGCCCATATTTTTCCTTTAAAAAGTTTATTTTTAATTCATAATGAATGTGTCATATGCATAAGGCATGAGCCCATTCATCGATTACAACTCATTGGACAAACTATTATTAGAGCAAGCATAGTAATAGTGATGGCCTGCACGAGGTAAGCGCCTCGGGGAATCCTATCCGTAGACTGTTTGACACTAGCAAATTGTCATGCCATGAGTCAAGGGCACACCAACAAGCTTATCGCACTTAACAAAGTATCGACACGTTATTTAATCTAGTTCTAGTATGCAAATACTAGACCATGAAAGGTATGCGGTAAGCTTTGTAAACAACCCTAATATAACGACTCCCTCTAGGTTGACATATAATGACTCTCTATCCCCTCATACCTTTCCGTCACCTAGATCGACATATAATGACTCAAGCATTAGTCCCGGAATATTCACAGGGCCCTTTTTAACTATATGTCTACGATCACATGACAGTTGGGATTCTCCGGCTCAAGGATGTTATCCTTGAAGATTTATCACTTTCTTTGTTGAAAACACCATTTTACATGTTTTCAACATACAGTTAACATTTACATCAAATATATATATTTTTTAAATAGACGCGGATTCGAGTGGGAGCGGCGTCAAACCAGGTAGTCCTGGCAGTCGAGGACCCATGTCGCGCAATAGAGCAATATGCCCCCTGGAAGCTTGTCTCACTGTGGTGCTACGGTGACCGCACTAGTGCACGGACCCAAGTCTGCTGTCGGTGTAACTATGGCTCTGGAACATTTCGTAACGGGGAGGTAATGCCTGCATGATAATGCCCAACAGTAGTATACTACTTCTGGTCGCCCCCGACTCTCCTTTTTTCTAGTCAAAAAAAATTGTTTTACTCTTTTTTAAAAAAAAAAAAATACAGCTGAATTCTTCCATTCACATAAAGGCCCTAAATGAAAATGTGTCCCGAATTATGTGGGCATAAATTT
>CAODLS011660193.1:0-26140 GCA_948243855.1 Flueggea neowawraea | reverse complement strand
TTTTGTGAGTCCTGGAGCCGATCTGGAGTGTTATTTCCTCACTAGGGATTATTATCCCTTTATTTCTGTTTCTTGTCTATTCTTTCGTATCTGATTTCTCAAGTTCATATTTTAGCATTCAACAATTGTCTGACATCTTGCACCTCGTGAGGGGTTCCATTGATAATGAGTGACCTCTCCTTTTGGGCTCATTTTGTTTTTGACTAGAGCTCTACACCAGGTTGTTGTTGGGTTACCGGGTCTTATTTTGAATTTTGGATTTATACTTGGTTTTGTTATATTTTTGTATTCATTGATATTACAATATATTTGTATAACTTATATTTTGTATATTTATATGTTTTCAGTATCAAACGTTTTATAATTGTTAAATGGCTTAATAACAGTTTTATTAAATAAGTTGGGTATCATGTCTGGTCTCCGAGGCTTATGTGAGATGGGTCGGACTTTCATAGATAGTTCTCCTCGTACGTCGGTCGTGGCCCGACTTTGGGTCGTGATATAAACAATGAAGGAGGGGAGTTGTGGTGAAAAGCTACGGCTAGAATTCCAAATCCTAGTTGCTGCCTCTTTTTTATTTTGCTTAAATTTACAAAAATGCTCTTATTTTTTAAAAAAATTATAAAATTGTGTTATTATTGTTTAAAATGAGAAAAGACTTTAATTGTGTTTGTTTAGGTATTTTACTAACTTTGGGTATTTTTTTAAATTATATAGATTTTGTGCAGGGATTGATACATTTGGAGACTTGCGGATACATTTGGAGACATTGCAAATTTGATGGGGTGTCAAACCCACCAAATTAATATTAATCTGCTTGAGAACACTAAAAACGAATTAAAGCAGTGAGTATGATCGATCCACAAACTCCGGCGGAAAATTGTTTAATTGCATGAACAAAAAAGTAAAATGAATTTGGTGAAAACAGAGCGAAACCGAAATTGAAAGTAAGCAGAGATTAGAATTCACAATAGAGAGTAAAATAACAACAATGAAAATAAGAAGAATTCAATAATATTAAAATCCTAGCAAAGGTACTTCTCCTTTCAATCCAATCAGTTGATCACAGACATGAAAGATAAATATCAAGCATTTGAATAGACATAGTTATAGTTAACGGTGACGCAGTTAATTAACCAATCTCTTCTTACCTGATTAACAGCATCAAGGTGCCCGACATACTATTTCCCTAACCACTAGAAAACCCCCAGGATGCCTTGCCAAGGTTTAATCTATGAAAATAGTAAGAATAAAAGAGACTCTTATCCTAGCCAGTAAAATCGAAAATACCGTGATTTATTTAAACTAGATTATTCAGTTCCATAATAATGAATAATGCTCAAATCACATACATTCATGTTATTCGTTACCTAGATTAGGACTAATGTGACACACTATCAATCATAAATAACAATATGTTATCTCAATCAATCAACTAACAGACCCTTATCAATCAATCGATTGAAATAATAATAAAGGAACTAAGGCACAAAAACTGAATAAATACTCGAAATACTTTATAACAATTAACATAAAAGTATCAAAATTTTAATGGATTGAACTTCAAAATACCTTAACTAGAGAGGTGTTTAGTTATACATGCTAGAAGAAAAACAACCAAAATTCAGAGGAAAGTTGGCTGCCTTTGCTGTATGTGAAAGATGAGATGGAGAAGAGATAGCCACACACCAAGAGACAACTTGGCGTAAATATGTCTCCTAACTAGGAAAACCTAATTCCCCTCACAAATAGCTAATAAAAATAACAATAAAGCTAATTATTTTAATTCAAGAGAAAAACTGAGTTAGCAACCCTTGAGCATGTCCAAGAGGCTCTAAGACTGAGGCCCAACATTCCAGCACACAACCCAATGCACAACAGTAAAACTTGGTCAACGCGTCAACTATGGCATGGTCACGCAGAAATAAGCTCCAAACCTTCATGTTTCACCGATATTCCACCTAAGACAACAAAGAAGCATAAAAACATAAAAACAAGAATAATAACAATTTATAATGCAAAATAAACCTAAAATGCAATGTAAAGCATGCATGAAATGAAACCTATCAAACATCTTCACACTTAAACAATGCTTGTCCTTAAGCATTCTATAACTTAGAACAATTAAGAATCTCAAATCCTGATCATCCTTTTTACCCTCACAAAGTGTTAAACCTAAATTGAATATTCAAAAGAAAACACAATTATCGCCAGGATAACCGACGATCTTAAAAAGATCGTCTCCACATTAGTAATGCCTCCAAAAATGATAGCCAGATCCACACCTCACAAGTTACACTCTATCACTCAAAGTGTTTAGGTTTAGTGTTTACTCTCAAAATCCATTCATAGCAAGGCTTTCCAAGATTTGGTACAAAGTCAAATTGTAACCACTTAGTAAATTCAAATCAAAACACCAATAAAAAAGGACTTTAGAGGCTTGTAATGTGGCTAATAAACATGGGTTTAATAAGTTGAAAGAAAAAACAACAAACTCTAGTGATACTTACCACTATATCACAACGACCGAATTAATGCAAAATAAAATCACGTCTTTGCTTAATAAAAAAAAGCTGCCCGCAAACATATCTCTGTAAATTACGTTGCTTTACTCCATCACTTTTCATAACATTTATTTTTTTTCTTTATTTTCTTTTTTTCTTCCTTTTGTTTCATTTTTCTCTTCTTTTTTTTTTTCATTTTTTAAGTAAAGCAACGTAACATTTCAATGTATATATAACATAACTGGCAGCCGCGTCTCTTTGACAATATAAGCAACATATCACATCTAAGACATGTCTATTATCAATGTAAATCAAAGTATTAACATACAAATTAACTTGGCAAAGTATCACTAATAAAAGTCTCTCAACTTAAGGGTTCAATTTTTGAAAGTTTTGAACAAAATGGGAATTGGTTAAAACGGGTCAAACAAAGAAAAAGTCTAAGGCTCAAAAGGGATAAGAAATGGATAAATATAGAAGGTGGATATTGAAATAAAAAGATAACACAAAGGGTTAACAAACAACGTCTTTCATCGTTTCGATGTCTTAACTTAAATGGTGTGGTCTTCCAAATGTACTCGATAAAAAAATCCCAGTAGGATCCTACTATGAATGTCAAACATCAATAAAATAAAGTGTTTATGTCTCAACATTCGCACAAAGGTTTGTGAGTAAATTCGGCTATTAAGTCCCTTTCAGATCTATTACTAAGGGTTGTTTAGTGTTGAATATAAGATGCATAGAAATATAAATTTTGCACAAGTCGGTATTTTAGGATTTTTGGACCTTAATAAGCTTAAAGTTCCAAATTATCTAATGTTTAAGGACAATCTCACCGCAAACATTGCAAAATTCAGTAGGAAATTCATGTATGCAACATACAAATGCAGCCAAAATTAAACATGAGCACACAAATGCAACAATATATTCAACACAGTTACGGCATGGTCATGCATACATGAGGTGCAGTACTAAAACACACATGCAACTACGTGACAAACACACCAATATGTCACAAAAAGTTGAAAATCACGAAAAATTCACATAAAAATTAAAACCACAAAACTAAAAATCACAAGCAAACATAAACACAAATACAAAAACACAAACTACCAACTCCAAACTTAAAATCGACATTGTCCTCAATTTATAAAAGACAATGAAAATTAAAAATGAGTGGAGACTGAAATAAAAGCTTATCTTGTGTGTTGGTGAATGTGGCAGCGCTTGACTGAAACAAACAAATAAAGCTGTAAGAATTTGCTCCATTTATACTACGTTGATCACTAAAATACAATAGGAACTAGAGACCAAATGTGATCAAATCAAAGAAATAAAGTTGGGGAAAAATTCGAAGGGAAAACACAAAATAAAATAAACTAAAACTAACTGAAATTAAAAAAAACAATAAAAGCCTTGGGTTGCCTCCCAAGAAGCGCTTCTTTAATGTCGTCTTAGCTAGAAAATTTTGAAGCTTTATCTTTTCTCATCATTCAGTGCATAAATCATTGTACCCTGAGCTTTCTTCTTTGGTGTCAATTCCTTGTGAATCATGGTTGAATCGAACTTTAGAACATACACCCAACACTCCCTTTTTGATTTCTTTTTCTTGGTGCAAAAGTTTTTCTAGAACCTAACAGAATTGGACTCACACTTGGCTGCATCAACTAAAGAAATATTTACCTTTGTAACTCCTTTTGTGGTCTTCTTGCTTGTAGTACGGCCATGCTGTAACACAATTGCCTTATCAGGTACTTTTAGTTCCTTATATTTTTTCACCTTGATTGAACTAACATCTTGCAAATGATCACCAAAACAAAATTCTGCCTTCTTCTTGGTTAGTGGCTTATTTGCATCAATTCCATAAATAGACAGGTAATCTTTCAGACATTTCATGGTGACATTTATGTTAAACTTAACCACAACACTATCAAATTCCATTGAAAATGTACCATAATAGACATTAATGTTTGTTCTTGCTGTTTACAAGAAAGCTTTGCCTAAGATCAACAAATCACAATTTGGTGCACCTTATTCCTCCATATCAAGAACATAAAAATTAGCAGGAAACACCAAATCATTCACTTGGACTAGCACATCCTCAATAAGACTATAAGGAAAAATACTAGATCTATCAGCAAGAGTCAATATCATATCATTATGTTTTAAAGGACCAACATTCAAAGAAGAATAAACATACAATGACATAACATTTATGGATGCACCTAGGTCACACTTAGCCAGCTTAAAATGAACATTTCCAATTCTGCAAGGTATAGAGAACATACTTGGGTCCTTTTCTTTGATAGGCATTTTCATCTAAGTACTGATGAAACAGTTTCACCTATGGGAATTCTTTCATTCCCCCTCAATTTGCCCGTGCTTGTGCATAACTCTTTCAAGAACTTACAATATTGAGGCACTTACTTGATTGCAGTAAGTAGAAGAATGTTGATCTCAACTTTTTTCAATATTTCCAGCACCTCTTGATCATCCAAAACTTTGTTTTTCTTTGCCAATCTATATGGAAAAAGGCGGAGTTTCAGGATTTACAACCACTGGTACAACTTTGAAACTCTTTG
The DNA here is from genome assembly GCA_948243855.1 of Flueggea neowawraea. NCBI lineage: Eukaryota > Viridiplantae > Streptophyta > Magnoliopsida > Malpighiales > Phyllanthaceae > Flueggea > Flueggea neowawraea. The sequence continues at coordinate 21,054 of CAODLS011660193.1, read as the reverse complement.
GAGTCTTTGTTTTAGTTTCAGTCACTGTGGCTTGCTCACCTGAAAGTGAGGTCGTTTTTTTTGCACTTTGGATTTCCTTCCCACTTCTAAGATTGATGGCGCTAACATTATGCCTCAGATTCATCTCAGGTTGGGAGGGTAGTTTTTCTTGATTTTCAAGCCTGTTAACAAAAGTGGTTAACTTGCTAACTAGATCTTTTAGCTCTGAAATACTCACCTATGTTGAAACTGCCAATAATCTCACAATTTCTTCCAAGCTTTGAATCCTATGAGTCTTTAACATTTGTTGGTATTGAGAATTTTGAGGAGCTACGTTTTAGTTCCTTGGGGTCGAATTGTTGAAGTTTCTCCCATTATTTCCATACCTCAAATTTGGATGATCCATCCATCCCGGATTGTATGTATTAGAGTATGGGTCATAATTCTTCCAATTATTCTGCACATAACCTGCCATTGTATTTACTTCAGCAACTTCATCCTTTTGTAAGGATGGACACGCATCAGTTTGATGTCCTTGCACACCACATATCCACACACTTGTACTTTCATCTTTTATGCCAGTTGCTCTTGACCAATTGATAACTTATTCACCGCATCTATAATTTGATGCAATAAAGAGGTCATATAATCATATTTGATTCAGAAGGTTTGATAATTACCTCATCAATTAGGCTTGAAGTTGATTTAGTCTTGGAGCTAAATTATTGTGAGTTTGTAGCCATCATAGAAATCAAATCTTGAATTTCTCTAGGTGTCATACTGGTGATTGCTGTAATATCCTGCCCGTTTCAATAGGATTCCTGTAGCTTTCTTATATGGTTTGATTTGATATTTGGATTAATTGGAGTATTGATTGATGATCTTTGATGTTTGATGATGTTAATTACGAGCAATTTGATATTGTTAAGTTTCAGGAATGATTTGGGACAAGTTCAAAAGCGGGAAAACCTTTACCAGTAAGTTTGGCGCTTAGTTGAGTTTTACATTCACGTATGTAAGGTGGATTTGGCGTTAGTACCAAAAACACATGAGATTTATGCTCACGTACGTGGCTGGGGTTTGGCGTCAGTGCCAAATGCACGTGAGATTTGGACTAACGTATGTGAGCTGGTGTTTTTAAGAATGATGTACGTGAGTTTTTTAGTGACGTACGTGAGGTATGGTCTGATGCTTCTAGATACAATCAAGCTCACTCCGATAATGTACGTGACATGCTTGGTAACGTACGTGAGAGTCCCCTAACGTATGTGAGCTTCATATTGACGTATGTGGGCTTTGTTCAGATAGTCTTTAAAGCTCCCAACAATCAACTTTCTTCATTTATTCACTCCTCTCTCACTCAAATTTTCTCTCAACTGTCCAAGACTTTTTCACATTGTTCGTCCATCACTCCTATGCATTTTCAGAGGCAAGATTACATATACTTCTTGGTTTTAACTTCATTTTCATGCTTTGATTCTTGAAATCCATTTTGGGTCGAATTGATCTAGGGTTCGGATTTTTTGATGATTTTGTGTTAAATAATGCTTGAGTTTGGTAGAATATTAGATAGGACTTAGATTAACAAGAATCGAGCCTTGAATCAAGAGATTTGATGAGTTTTTGATGGAACTAGGGTTAGGTTTGGTTTTAGACAAATTTCTTAAAATTTGGAGTAGTTTTTAAGAAACCAATTGTACATTCATGTTCCTGAGGTTAGAATTAACCAATGTGGGTGTTCATATTCAGTTTTTCTTGGTTGAATCGAAAGTTGGACTATTTGGGTAATTTGCCATTTGAGGACTAAACTTGATATTTGCCATTTAGGGATTTGAATGTTATTTTACACAAGTTTGAGGATTAATTCGGATATCTTTGAGATATTTGAGGAATTGATTAAGATTTTGGAGCCTTTTGATTATTTTATTTATCTGAAATATTTTGGGGACCAAATGGTAATTTTCTAAATGTTTGGGGACCAAACTGCAATTTTACATCGAGGTGCAATTTTGAATTGTAATGTTGGATTTTGGTTTGAAATAGGTTTCTGGGCACCGTTTATAGGTCTGAGTGTATATATGTATGTGGACACATTTTTGTACAATCACAATATCAATATTCCATTGTAATTGTTTCTGATGTATCATTGTTTCTGATATTATTGATTCAACTTCTTGTTTACGACAACGTGATCAGCCACCAGATAGTGGTGCCTGACCGATTTGCTTGGACATCCAAGTGAATGGATGACAACTTCAGACACTTAGGCTGTGTCTCGAACTCTGTATGGTTTTTCATGTGCTGGCTATATTTCCAAAATTGGACTTAATAACGAAATGCTTAATTAATAAATTGATTATGTGATTTTTATAGTCAGTCAACCTGTTTTTGACTTTGGATATGTATATTATGGGTTATATATATATATATATATTGTTTTTGATGTTCTCTAACTGTATGAGTTAAAGATTTTATATATACTCTAGATATAGCAATGTATATTCAAGGCCTAGTTACCAAGGTATGGTTGTAACCGTGTGTCCAACCAGACACATGACTTTATTTTCGATTAGTGGCAGAGACCACAATCATCATTGTTATTGGTGCTACAAGCACATCATTGTTATTGGTCCTATATCACCTATACTATGTTTTTATTGCCGATATTATTATGATTATTATGCTTGCAAGCATGTTGTTTGCTTTGGTTGCGAACATATTTGAAATAGCTTTTGAAAGGCTACTATCTACATAGCTTGTATACGTATGTATAATTATTTATGCTTGCATGTGGTATTTTTGAACGGCTTTCAAAACGGTTTGTGAGAGGGCTAGAGCCGATTTGGAGTGTTTTTCCTCACTAGAGTTCTTACCCCCTTTTCCTTTTCCTTTGTTTGTCTTTACTAAATTTTCAGGTGGATAGATTTTCGTTTCAGCAACTATGTCGAGTCTTGGTTCCTAGTATCACGACTCATTTTCATACCATGATCGGCGTACAAAGCGAACCATCTATGAGAGCTCGGCACGTCTTGCACAAGCCTCAAAGATCGAAACATACTACCCAAACCATTTGCTTATTATTATTAATAACGTTTAACGAAAATATTTATCGTTCAAAGCATAAGTAATGAAAATATATATATCTCAAATGTTTAATATACCAAAAAATATATGTATCAGTAATATCAATGTGAACATATCGAAAGCCAAAGTGGCAATCTCGTAACCCAACAGCTTCTTGGTGTGGAGCTCTAATAATACAAAAGGAGAGTGCGAACAAAATGGCATCACTAACCAATAGACGCCTCACTAGCGGTCAAGATGCGGAACAATTGTCGAATACAAAATCTATGAACCTGAGATATAGGGATCAAAGTAGACAGAGATATAAAGGGGGGCCATGGCCCAGTGAGGAATAACATTCCATACCACCTCATACGTGCCTCATAAAGATTGTTTTGAAAACGGTTTAAAACTACCACATGCAGTATAGTAGGATAAGTATATGAATAAATATATAAACACGCTAATACATAGTAACGTATAAAATCAGTTCCCAAAACGTTTGCAAACAAAGCAAACATTAGGCACTAAAACTTGTCAAATAAGCTTCAGAGTCAAAACACGTATTGTACATATGGGACCATATCGAAGGTGTGCATCTGGCATTAAACAAAGGTGATCTGGACTCCACCACTAATCACTACCAAATCATGTGTTGGATCAAAATAAGTGGCTACTAGCATCTCTGGTAGCTGGGATTTCTCAAAGCATTGGTATACCAATGGTTACTACTACCCGTACCGCTGGTGCCTCAAATCAAAAAATAAAACCATGTTATACTATTGACTAGTATAAAATCATAGGCATGCAAAGTAGCATCAAAACATAAAGCTGGTATATAATATATATAAATCATTTTCAAAACAAAATATTGATTATTAAATACGTAACCAATTTATTAGTTAAGCAAATCCTTGGATTAGTCCAAATTCAGAATATCATGTCCAGCATATCAAAAACAATCATAGAAGTTTCTAGACACAGCCTATGTGTTTGAAGGTGCTATTCATTGTCTTAGAAATCCAAGTGCAAACGTCAATCAAGCCCTACTCGTCAGTGGCTGGTCTCGCTGACATGAATAGGAAGCTGAACAAACATATATCAAGCCGATATGTTAGAACCAGATCGCAATGTGTTACTATGGCGGTACCAAATGCTATGTAATCCAAATACATGATCAAACCCTTAAAAGATTCCAGAAGTCTAACTCAAATGATATTCTACCATTCTCAATTCAAAATTCAAAATCTACGTAAAATTATAGTTTAGTCCCCAACCAATGTAAAATTACGTTATAGTCCCCAGGACATGAAAATTTTTAAAATAGTCCTAAAATTATTTTAGAAATAATAACTAATTATTCAAGTAGTCAGAATTCCCAAATTAGTCCCTGAACTCTCATAAATCGCAAAACAATCCCTAACTCGTAAAATTACAAGTCTAACCTTAACTTTCTCAAAATTACAAACTTCAACCTAAATTTCCAGAATTAACAAATATTTATAAAACTTTCCAAAAATTAGAAAAATAAAGAAATCTGAATTCAACTGATAAAAATTGAAACCAATCATCCACATTGGTCAATATCAACATCAGGAGTAAGAATCCATACTCAAATCAAGAAACAAACTCCAAATTGTTTAAAATTAAGCAAAATCCAAACATAACCCTAACCGATTCAAAACAACACCAAATATGTTGATTCAAAGCTCAAACCATGTTTCTTTAACTCAATATACTCTAATCTAATAATCCTTAGCATCCATTAACTCAGAATCACAAGAAAATTTGAACCCTAAGGATTTCAGACCAAACCAGGAAAATGCTAGATTCAAGAGTAAAATGAGTAAATTAATGGAATGGGGAGTCGATCTTACATCACCAGATGTCTAAGAGTGACGGGTAAACACACGTTGCAAGCCTTCAGTTTGCTCTACACATACAAAAACTTAAATTCTAAGGAAATCCCAACTTAGGATCATCTACACCAACAACCCTAAAACAAACCAAACACCTAAACTCATAAGGGTGGTGCATAAACTATCTCCAAACACCACACAACACTAAGGAGTCAAACATAAAGCTATAGAAATCCTATCGAAACGGGCGAGATATTACATACTTTCCCCTCAAATGAAATTTATCCTCGAATTTCCAAACAAAGCAGGGTAAGGCTGAGATCATCCCTAGATATCTAGAACTAACCCGATTCAAAAATCCAAATTCGAGCAAGGCTCGCAAATATTAAAAAATGCAATGCAAAAATGCAAAGAAAAACAAAATGAAATACGTTGCCCTATAAATCAGTAGAATTGAATAAGTGCGAATATCTGTGACATCTCACCCTGGGCCTGCAAGTGGCCTCCTCAACTGAATGGTGCCTCCAAATCACCTTCACTGAAGAAATCTCCTTGTTGCAGATTCTCTTGACATGACGGTTGATAATCCTCAACGGAACCTCGTCATAAGACAGATCAAATCTAACCTCAACCAACTGCGGTGCCAAAAAATATGACGGATCAGAGACATACTTCATCAGAAGTGAGATATGAAACACTGGATGAACAGAAGAAAACTGAGCCAGTAACACCAACTCATAAGCAACAGCCCCAACTCGGCCGATAATCTAAAAAATGCCATTGAATCTCAGGCTCAACTTGCTTTTCTTCCCAAATCTTATAACACTTTTCATATGTGATACTTTCAGGAATACATGGTCTCCTACATCAAAATTCAAATGTTTATGCTTTGGATTAGCATAACTCTTTTGATGACTATGAGCAGTCTGGATCCTGTGCTGGATCAATCTAACCTTCTCAGTGGTCTTGAAAATAAGATCCAGCCCCAAAATCTCTCTCTTTCCAGTCTCGACCCAACACAAAAGAGATCTACACTTTTTACCATATAAAGCCTCACAATGCGCCATGTCGATGCTCGAGTGGTACGAGTTGTTATAAGCAAACTCTACCAATGGCAAGCGGGAATCCCAAGTCTGAATCGTATGCTTGGATTGACCACTAATATGTCGATGGAATGTAGTGTTAAAATCCAATTGAGTACCCAACTTGTCCTAAAGTTTACTCCAAAACTATGACATAAACTGAGGTCATCTGTCAGACGCTATAGAGATCGATATACCATGTAAACATATAATCCTCTCAATGTACAAATTTGTCAATCATGCCACTCCGTAAGTCATCTTGATAGGAAGAAAGTGCTCAAAGTTGGCCAATCGATCCACGATGACCCAAATGGAATGATATCCAGACAATGTCTTTGGTAATCCAACTACAAAATCTATCGTGATGCGATCCCACTTCCACTCCGAAAGAGGCATTACTGCAACAATATAGAAGGACACTGGTGGTTAAACTTAACTTGCTCATAGGTTAAACATTGACTAACAAACTCAGCTGTCTTTCTACATCCTGGACCACTAGTAAGACTCTTGAAGGTCTCAATACATCTTAATATACCTCGAGTGAATAGAACATGTAGAACTATGACCCTCAGTCATAATATCCTCACGTAACCCACCATAGGATGGTACACACAACCTCGAACTGAACCAAAGGAATCCCAAATCATCAACACTGAAGCCTGACACTTCAGACAATTTGACTTTCTCAATCAAACTAAAAATCTTGGTATCCTCCTTATGAGACTATCGGATCCGATCTAACAAAACAGATTTCGCCTCAATGTGACCAAACAATGCTCCAGAATCATCAAACTAAAATACAACTCCATTCTTCATTAGACTTTGCCACTCTGACATTACTGGTCGCCTCTCGACTGTGATGTGGGCTAAACTCCCCATTGACTTCCTGCTCAAAGCATTAGTAACCACGTTAGCCTTGCTAGGATGATATGATATGGTAAAATTATAATCCTTCAATAGCTCTAGCGAACATATTTGCCACAAGTTCAAGTCTTGCTGCCCGAAAATGTACTTCAGACTCTTATGATCCGTAAAGATCTCAAAAGTCTCTCCGTACAAATAATGTCTCAAATCTAAAGAGAAAACACCATGGTTGCCAACTCCAAATCATTTTTTTCATAATTTTGTTCATTCCTCTTGAGTTGTCTTGATGCATTGGCTCACATTTCCATGTTGCATCAATACACAACCTAGGGCAATTCTCGATGCATCACAGTACATCGCAAAATCTCCATAACACAATGATAAAACAAACACTAGTGCACTCGTCAAAATTCCCTTTAACTTTTGAAAACTATCCTCACATCCATCAGACCAAACAAATTTAACTTTTTTCTGAGTTAGTCGGGTCATAGGACCTGCTATCCTAGAAAAATCCTGAATAAGTCTCCTATAATATCCGACCAAACTAAGGAAACTCTGAATCTCAGTAGCATTCTTAGGCCTCTCCCAATGGAATACATCCTTTACCTTCTTCGAATCAACCATAATACCATCTCTCCACACCACCTGTCAGAGGAATGCCACCTACTCAGGTCAGAACTCGCACTTAGAGAATTTAGTGTAAAATTGATGTTCTATCAAAGTCTGCAAGACAAACCTCAAATGATCTTTGTACTCCTCCCTACTTCTCGAGTAGATCAAAATGTCATCAATGAAGACAATCACATATCGATCTAGATACAGCCTGAACACCATGTTCATCAAATCCATAAATGACGCAGGAGCATTCGCCAACCCAAATGACATCAATAAAACTCATAATGTAATTATCTAGTCCGTAATGTAGTATTCAGGATATCCTCACCTCGGATCCTCAACTAGTGATATCCTAACCTCAACGCAATCTTAGAAAACCACTTTGCATCCTGCAACTGGTCAAATAGATCATTTATCCTCGAAAGTGGATATTCGTTCTTCATCATTACCTTGTTCAATTTTCGGTAATTGATGCACATACGAAGGCTTTCATCTTTCTTCTTTACAAACAAGATCGCACGCATCCCAAGGTGAAATGCTCGATCGAGCAAATCCCTTGTCCAACAAATCTCTCAGCTGAGTCTCTAACTCCTTCAATTCTGCTGGCGCCATTTGATACGGTAGAATCGATATCAGATCGGTACTAGACATTAACTCTATAGCAAATTCGACCTCCTGATCAAGTGAAAGTCTAGGTAAATCCTCTGGAAACACATCGGAGAACTCTCGAACCACTGGTACATCTCAAACCCTCAACTATGGTCTCTTTGACTCAACCAAAACAAAGGCCAAATATGTCTCACATCCTTGGTGAATCATCTTCTCTGCTCTAATAACTGATACAGAACTCTGTACCATGCTATCTTGCTCATCCTGATAGCAGAACTCAGTCTGATTAGGCAGTCAAAAGCATACTCTCTTCATAAAATAATCTAGAGTAGCATGCCAAGTCGATAGCCAATCTATATCGAGAATCACATCAAACTCACCAACGTCTAACATGATTAGGTCGGCTATTAGCTTGTGCCCATCAATGGCAATCGCACAATCCTTAACCATTAATTCAGTTAGAATCTTGTTGCCAATGGCGATGACACTTCCAATAATTTATCCAATAGATGCAACACAGATCCCGAATGATCAATAAAATATAGCGTGATGAATGAATGTGATTCACCAGTATTAAATAACACATAACCTGAAGAGCAGAGATAGATAACATTCCAGTCACTACTTCATTGGAGGTCTGCGCTTCTTGATGGGTAAAATGGTACACACGAGCCTGCCCCTTATGGCAGAACTGCTCTGTCCAGTCTGTCCACGACCTGTACCCTGTCCAATCTGGCTACGGATCTCAGAACTTTTAGTGCCTCTACTTGTACCTCTGCCAACTCCAGCACTAGTGATGCCTGTACCTCCGACCACTGACTGCACCGTCTGTGATCCTGTACCATGCGTTAAGGGACAATCAACTACCTTGTTTCCCAGTTGCCTACAGTGGAAATATAGACCTTTCACCCTCGCACAAACTCCAGGATGTCTCCTCCCATACGTCACATAAGGTGGGTGTATACCTCTAGAACTTTGACCTCCGACATGCCCAGCTTACTGTGCCACACTAGCACTCTGACAACTCTGTCCCTGCCTTTGTCCCCATGGAGGGCTATTTGCCCCTGTGCTCAGGCTGGCTACTTTGTCCTCAACCATGCTCGCCTTCATATGTACCCTTAGTCTTCGGCCTCTTGGGCTCCCTTAGACGGCTTTCGTTCTGATACTCCATACCTCTCGCAGCCTCTGCAATCTCTAACATGGTATGCAAGTTCTGAGTTCCTACTACTCTGCTAATCTTAATCAGTAATACATTCAAAAGTTTCTTACGAGAGCCTCCTCGCTTATGGCCTTAGGTGGTGCATATCGACTCAACTTACTGAATCGGTCCTCATACTTTGTCACTGACATACCCGAATCCTGCTGAAACTCACTCAAGTTATCTACATTCTTATCCCTCACACTCTGCAGAAGGACAAGCAAAGTGAGCTCATTTTTGAACTCATCCCAAGAAGTAATCCTACTTGATCCTATGCATTGCCACCATGTAGTAGTTCGAACATCCAATAAAAATATGGCAAGTCTAATCCTCGTAGCATCATCAGTAAGCTCCATCACATCAAAACAGTTATCAACCATGAAGGTGAAATCCTAGGGATCATCTCCCATCGCGCCTGCAAATCTAAGAAGAGCGAGCTTCAGGAAGCTGGTAAGACCAGACTCAACGTCTGACCATAGCGTTACTAAAGCTATAACACATGCTGATGCAGCTGCCTCAGGCTGGGGTGGAACTGGTGGATCAACCACTGGAGGAACCAACTGACTTTTGACTGCCTGTTCGGTCAATAGTGCCTCCACCTTCAAAAGAACCTGGGTGAATCACTTAAGCAGATATATCAGAGCTGCAGGAAGCGGCTGTTGCTGAGGCTAAAGTGCAAAGACATGTGGTAAACTGCGTGCGTCATGCTAGTCATACTGATCATTAACCAAATGAGAGATGGACTCATGAGGTATATGTCTAGGCCTCCTATGACCCCTACCGCGACCTCTATAGCGGCCTTTCCCATGGTGTCCATCCATATCTATATGCAAGCAAGAGAAATCATATATGCAATGTCAATGTAAGTGATTGCCACAATACTGACTCAAATGTCAAATGGTATACAAAAGCAAATCAATCTGATTCGATCAAAGATATATATTCTCCACATGGAACCCACACTTATGAAACCTAGTCTATGATACCACCTTTGTGATGATCCATTTCAAGACCATAACCAGCGTACAAGGTGAACCGTCCTTGGAAACCCATGTCGCACAAGCCTCAAAGATCAAAACATACTGCCCAAACATATATATATATATATATATATACATACATACATACATCTTCAGATTGCCTCATTTGTGAATCATAAAGACTATTTTGAAAATACTTTAAAACTACCACTTGCAGTATAGTAGCATAAGTATATAAATAATTATATAAACATGCTAAGACATAGTAGTGTTCAAAATTAGTTTCCAAAACGTTCGCAAATAAAGCAAACAGCAAACACAAAAACTTGTCAAATCAGTTTCAGAGTAAAAAAGCATATCGTACATATAAGACCATATGAAAGGTGTGCATCTGGCATTAAACAAAGGTGATGTAGACTCCTCCACTGGTCACTACCAAATCATATGACGGATCAGAACACATGGCTACCGGTATCCCTGGTAGCTGGGATTTCTTAAAGCACTGGTATACCAAAGGTTAGAACTACCCGTAGTGCAGGTGCCTCAAATCAAAAAACAAAACCAAGTTATACTAGTGCATAGTATAAAATCATAGGCATGCAAAATAGCATCAAAACTGGAAGCTAATATATAATACATATATATATCATTTTCAAAAGAAAATGCTGATTATTAAACATGTAACCAGTTTATTCATTAAGCCAATCCTCGGATTAGACCAAATTAAGAATATCATCTCCAGCATATCAAAAACAATCATAGAAGTTTTGAGACAAAGCCTATGTGTCTGAAACTGTTATCCACTCACCTAGAAATCAAAGAGCAAACATTAGTCAAGCCCTACTCGTCGGTGGCTGGTCTCGCTGACATGAACAAGAAGCTGAAAAAACATATAGCAAGTAGATATATTAGAACCAAATTGAAATGTGTTACTGTGGCAGTACCAAATGCATGATCGAACCCTTGAAATACCCCAAAAGTATAAATCAAATGATATTCTACCATTCTCAATTCAAAATCTAATTACAATTATAGATTGGTCCCCTACCAATGTAAAATTATGTTCTAGTCCCTAGGGTTTGGTAAATTCCAAAATAGTCCTCAAAGTATTTTAGAAATACTAACTAGTTATTCAAGTTGTGAGAATTCTGAAATTAGTCCCCGAATTCTCAGAAATCGTAAAACAATCCCTAACTCATAAAATTACAAGTCTATACCTCAACTTTCTCAAAATTACAAATTTGAACCTACATTTCCAGAATTTAGAAATATATCAAAAATTTTCCAAAAATTATAAAACTACTGAAATCTCGATTCAACCGATAAAAATCAAAACCAATTATCCACATTGGTCAATATCAACATCAGGAGTAAGATTCTATACTCAAATCCAAGAAACAAACTCCAAATTGTTTAAAATTAAGTAAAATCTGAACCTAACCCTAACCCATTCAAAACAACAGAAAATCTATTGATTCAAAGCTCAAACCATGTTCCTTTAACCTCAATATAGTCTATTCCAACAACCCTTAGTATCCATTAACTCAGAATCACAAGAAAATTCAAACCCTAAGGATTTCGGCCCAAACCTGAAAAATGCTAGATTCAAGAGTAAAATGAGTAAATGAATGGCATGGGGGGTCGATCTTACCTCAAAAGATGTCTAGGAGTTATGCAAAAACACTGGAGAAGCGATTCAGACAAGTTTGATAGTATTTGGTGAGAGAATGGGTGAGAACCGAATGAAGATGGAAGTGGGGTATTTATAAGCCTCCAGTCAAAATGCTGCATTTCACTGAAATTCACCCAGACAAGGGGCATCTACGCATGTTAGACTTCCTACAACGAGCATTGTAATCGTTCAACGCTTGTACTACACCAAGCAACAGGCATTGCCAAAACGGAGAAATCACCCATCAAACCCAGATTCAAAACTCTCAAACCCATAATGATGATCAACGTGAGTAACACACCATACAATTCATGTTACATGCTTCAACGCACGTAGAACCTTCATCGCACTCGCAGACGAGGGAATCCGAATGATCCTTTAACCTAGCAAGCCATCAACGCACGTTGTAAGCCTTCTGCTTACTCTACACATACAAAAATTAAAATTCTAAGGCAATCCCAACTTAGGATCATCTACACCAACATCCCCGAGACCAACCCAACACCTAAACTCGTAAGGGTGGTGCATGAACTATCTTTGAACACTGCACAACACTAAGGAGTCGAGTGGAAAGCTATATGAATCCTATCAAAATGGGTGAGATATTATATACTTCCCCCCTCAAATGAAATTCGTCCTTGAATTTCCAAACAAAGCAAGGTAAAACTGAGATTAACCCTAGATCTCCAAAACTAACCCGAGAATTATTTCGGTACTTGAGTTTGTTTCAGTACTCTGAAATTGTTTTGGTATTCTGACTTTTTTTTGGTACTGTGGTAATCATTTGCATTTTGGAGTGCACATACGACTTGTTTGTTGGTTGTGGAGCCGAGGACATGGATCCATATTGCATGATGTGTCTGCTTCTCTAAACTCCCATAGGTATGCTTCAATTGGTTTAGTGATATGACTTCATTTGTTACATTAGGTTTTTCCAAATATTATGGGGATTGGTAGCATATCTGTTAGAGGAGATTTGTTGGAGGTTCCATGTCTTTGAGCGATAAAAAAGTAGATGATTTGGTGGAAAAAGAATATGCTAATATATATTTTTTGAGAAGGAATGATTTAATTATTAGTGATGAGAGCACTGGTTCTTTAAAGGGGTGCCATCAGTTGGCATCGAATGATCATTAATTTAATTTTATAAAATTGAAGGAATAAGAAAGAGGCATTTATTTGATAAGCACATGGAGGCTTAACAATATAAAAAGGGATAATATGTTTTGAGAAACTAGAAGATAAGTCTAGTAATGATTGATGACGAGTATTTTGGAATTTTGGAGAATTGAATTTGTTTAAGGTTTGTGATATCTTCTAACTAGGTTAGAGTATATCCCATATATGCTTTATTGGAGCAATATTGATTATTAGAGTGCTGAAGACAATCGGTTTGTAATAGGATGAAAATTAGGGAAAGATCTTGGTTTATGAGCTGTCAGAATTTTGGTGTTTGATAAGTGAAGAGTGGTTTACGGTTAGGTGACCTTTAAACTACTATGTATTTTAGCATTGCATGGATTTACGATTTTGAAATCTTCATACGTTATGAGAATTTCAACTACTTAAAGTGTGAATGTATTTGGTGATTTTCAAGCAAATATCTATCACTGTTTTTGATGTGCTCTAACTGTATGAGTTATTGTTTTTTATTTAAAGATTTTATATATACGCGATATGGGGTACTTATGCTACGTGGGGTAAACGTAGCCTTTGGTATACCAATGCGCAGTCAAGGCTTAGTTACTAGGGTATGGTGGTAGCCATGTGTCCGCCCAGACACATGACTTTATTTTCGATTAGTGGTAGAGACCACAATCATCATTGTTATTAGTGCGATAAGCACATCATTGTTATTGGTTCCATATCACTTATACTACGTTTTTGTTACCGATATTATTATGATTATTATGCTTGCGAGCATGTTGTTTGCTTTGGTTGCAAACATTTTTTAAATGGCTTTTGAAAGGCTACTATCTACATAGCTTGTATACAGATGTATACTTATTTATACTTGTATGTGGTATTGTTGAACTATTTTTAAAACCATTTGGTCGTGGTCTGGAGCCGATCTGGAGTGTTATTACTAAATTTTCAGGTGGATAGTTTTTGGCTTCAGCATCTACGATGCGTCTTGGTTCTTAGTGAGGTACCTTATTGGTTATTGATGCCTTTTTTTGCCGAGCTCTTTTGTTTTTTGTTAGAGATCCACATCAATATACTGTTGGGTTATGGGATATAATTTTTGTATATGACTTTTGGTTTTATTATTAATATTTAGACTGTCATTTGTTGTAATAAAACTATAATTTGTTTTTGAAACTATTTTAATAAATGTATGAATTGATTTATTATGGTTTTGAGTTGATAAATAACCATTTTAAAGTGGATAATTTGGGTAGTGTTTTTAATCATCGAGCTTATGCGAGATGGGTCGGGCTTTCTCAGACGATTAACCTCGTACGCCGGTCGTGATACGAAAATGGGTCGTGACAATTGCATCACTAGTAGCAGCATATAACATCCTGCATTCCAAAGAAAGAAAATCATAATAAAATTATTGAATCAGGAGTTGGTTAGAAATATCGTACCGAGGACAACTTGCTTGAAGTCTTTTGAATGTCTCCTAGTGCTCATACAAAATGTCAAAATCTTTGTGCTGGATAAAAAGGACTAAATATCAGACTATGAAAGGTTAAGTTGGATCACCGAATCCACTTGATTTTGGGTTCCCATAATGTATTACTAGATACCGCTTATGGATAATGGGCCCAAGTGTTTGGGACAATGCCCATTGCCAATTTCTAGTGGGCCTATTGGGTCACACACTAAAACGAATTCAATTGGATTACAAATGTTCTCTTATTTGGTAAATGAATTATTAAGAAAATTAATTTGATTAATTATTAATAATTTAGGATTTTATAATTTATATCTTATTTATGATATAAAATATTATCAATTACTGTAATGAGATTTTAATGTAATCCACTTATTAATCTTGTTTTGGGTGTATTTATGTGTGACATAAATTCGGCCCATAGATCTTAATAATAGAGTGATTTATTTAATGATAATGTATCATATAATTAAAAATCCAATAACATAATAAAGCCTAGCATAAATTCAGCCACCACTCCTATTTTTTAGGAGTTCTTATTCTTTGTGACAAGAAGAGGTACACCCTAATTAGTATGTTTTATTAATTAGGAAGAAAATATTCTTGTGTGACAAGAAGAGGCAAACCCTAGTTGGACTAAAGGGGATTTGGCACACTCTTCCAAAAGAGGGAGATAGGTCGAATTTGGTTGCCAAAGAAGGAAGAGATTCTGCCCTAAACAAGGAAAGGAATTCGGCACACTCCTCCTTCTTCAGGGTTAGCCGAATTCTTCTTGGACGAGGAAAGGGTTTTGGCTAACCTTAGTTCACCTATTTAGGTCTTCTCATACGCCTATAAATAGGAGCGCACCCTACTCTTATGTGGTGTGGCATAGCCGAATTTGTGAGTTTCACAAACAAAGAGAGAAAATTATTTGTGAGAATTAGAATAGAGATTCTAAGTGTTAGTACACTCCACCAATCCAAGCATATTCGTTTGTGTGGATACCTTTAGACACATTCACAGAAAGGCAATGTGAGGATTTATGATTCGGTTTTAACACTAAAAGCTATATCAACATTTCATTCGTTCATACAATCAATCTTTGGTTTTAAGGTAAAACCCTAGCCCTAATTGTTTATGTCGATATACATGGATCCTTGGTGGAATTCTAGGATAATTTTTTTTTTATTTTCGCTGCGTTTATGATTGTATGAATATCATATTTAGTTTCGAATTCCAACAACTTTCTCTGTCAATTTCCTTGCCAAAATAGGCTTTCCCGTGGCAGACTCGCGTGTCTACAGTGCACGCACATTTCTTATCATGTCAAGGCCTTGCAATAATGCTCCAAATCCACTTCCATCTCAAAACAGTTCTAAATCCGCCCCCCTTCGTACCAAATCAGCCCTTAGACACAATTAAACGTAAAGTAACATAAAAACATAGAAATATGAATGATATGCATGCAAAATAGTAAGAAAATGCTAATGCAAACATGCACAAAATGCAACTAGGTTAACAACCTTCAAACACGTCCATGAGGCTCAAATCTTTAGGCCTATTAGTGCCAACACGTGCCCAATGCGAAATAAGTCAACCTAGTCAATGCACCCTCTTCGGCATGGCCATGCCGAAATGAAGTCAATGCTGAAATACCCCAAAATAGATCTAATTCCTTATGTTTCACCAACATTTCACCTAAACTATCAAAGAAATCAAAAGACATAAAAACACACAAATAACAATAATTTATAATGCAAAACAAACATAAAATGCAACATAAAACATGCATGAAATGCAACCTATCAAGGTCACAACTACAAAAGTGCATGCTTGTACTAATTGAACGTGCCTATAAAAGTATAAGCATGTTCGCAGATGATCTAATATTGGGTTGAACTTGTGAAATAAGTTGAAACTTCTAATAGTTCTTGGTTCGACTACATATATTAAGCATGTGTTTATTGAACTAACCTAAACTTGATTGTATTCTTTTTAGAATTTTTGTCAAGTTTAAACGAGCAAAGCTTATTTACGATTTTATTTGAGTTGAGCCAAGCTCGAAAATCTAAGTCGTGAGCTCGCGAGTTTTGTAACCAACCGACATTGAACAAGATTTTGAGCTCGAGAAAGATATTGAGCTCAATCTTGAGCTCGAAATATTTTGGTCGACTCGGTTACACCCCTATGTGCACTTGACATTGATGTTAAAATTGCATTGAAATTGTAAAACTGTGTTTGGAGTTTAGCCCAATTTTTAAATGTTTGATAATAAATAAAAATTGCTAATAGTAATAGTAATGTCCCCTCAAAACACCGTTTCAAAAAAAATTAGAATTTGTTTTTTTTCCTCATCACATAAAATTAAAACCACTTACTGCACTTTTTAACCATCCATCATTTTTTTAACCAAACAATTCTTCACATTTATAAAAAGCACTTTATAAAATATTATTTTTAATCGTCGTTTGCTAATAGCACTTTCTTAAATTACAACACCAACAACCTTAAAAAATAGAAAGTTAAGGTGTAAGTGAAGTAACTTAGAAATTATTATGACATCTCTGAGATTTGACATAATCCCACATTGTGTGTCTGAGTTTTAAAAATCTTGTAATAAATCCTTAACACCATTAATGATACTTAATGGAAGATCTGAAAAGACCACTCTACCGTTACATAAATTTTAAAAAAAAATTCATAAATTCTGAATGTCCCAAAACTCAAAGTTAAAAAACCAATACTTTCTCCGTCTCAATCACTTCTCCCATTCCATCCTCATTGCCCTCTTCACCACTTGATCCACTTATCACCACCTTCTTCCTCTTCTTTAAGACCTCACCGCTTATTATTGGACAACAACGGCTCCTAATCATTTCCTCTCCTTCTCTACTCTTGATGAAAACCCACAAATTTGTTTAAATCAAAATGGTGGTTGGCAACGGTGAAGAGAGAGAGGACCTAGTTCCCCCGATGGTGAAGAGAGAGAGGGTCTTGTCCATAAAGCTCCTACTTAGGTTTCTCCAATTAACATTCATCCCTCTCTCAATCCCTTGAAGACCTCCTCCTCAATATTGATCCTGCTGCTTCTTTCTTTGGCTCTGATGAAGGTACAGAAATGGCAATGAAGGTACGAAGATGGCATAATTGTCAACGAAGAAGACGAATGAAGAAAACAATCGAGACAAAGAGGACAATTTGTCGATATATTTTCCTTTTCTGTGTCTTAGACGTTATATCAGTTCCACGTCATGAAAACGTTTATTTTAATTGACAGAACTTAGAGATAGGGATGTGGAGCTTTTAAAATTTTTTAGGATGCAATAAAAAGTTATTTAAAAAATCAGGGACTCCAAATTAATTTTCCCAAATATTTATGTATGTTAATAGAATGCTAAAAGAAAATATAAAAATGACTCAATTCGAAAACTCTAAACCAGTTAAATATAAAAATACCTCAATTTGAACACTCTATACCATTTAAGTATAAAAATGCCTCAATGCAAAAGTAAATATTCTGCTCTTTTATTTGCATGAAGTAAATTACTTGCAACAAATTACCTTGTCGCTGCCGCTAATTAATCATAGTTTAAAGTTTAATAATATTAAAAATCTTAAATTTTTGGAAATGCACTACTTTTGCTCCAACTTCAGGAGAACATTTATGAAATATCCAACATTTAAATATTACATTATTCAACAATAGATATTTATGTTAAATGCGTAACTTACTAGCACTACAGAAGACAACTTTTTAGCATTGAAATATATAAAAGTTATGAGCAATTTACTAAAATGCAAGAAAATTAGTTCTGGGAGGACAGAACCGTTGGAGGCCGTGTAAGTCTCTTGTTTAAAATATTTGGGGCGAGGAGATCAAGAAAAAAGAGTGACGAGAGAAGATAATTAGTACTGCGTATGTCGATCAAGAATATGTTTCTTCTGCTTCATTTTTTTAGAATTTTTTTATTGGTGGTGTTGAAAAAAATGTTCCGTCCATGATGGTTGAACCGAACTCGGTTGCTCGAGGTGTGAACTAAGACTGCGGACCAAGACCAATTGAAAAACCCAATTGAGGAGAAACAAACTCAATTAGTCAATGTGTGAACCGAGACGATAAACTGAAATCAATTAGTAAGTCCAATTGAGTTAAGGATGAAATGAGTCCAACTGTTTGAGGCTTATATAAGGAGTTTTGCTCCTTCCTCTCATTCATTCACCAACACACACACAAAGAGAGAGAGAGCTCCAAACCGGGAGAAAGAGAGGTCTCGGCCTCTTGTCCAAAGTCCTGCACAAATCACGTGTGACATCTAGACTGCGAAACAGCCGAGCACTCCCGTTGACATTTCAACTGTGGTTTGCTCGCAAGACCAACATAGAACTGGTCATGCTCCGCCGCTAGCTTCCGCTGGAATCGAAGTTAGTAAGTCGAACATATTTATTATATTGTTTATTTATTAACCGGTATGCGATTCCTTCATTGGAATCAGAGCCAACATGATTTTTTTGAATATGTTTCGAAAATATTGTTGGTCTCTGTCTATGATGCCTACTATGATTTTTTAGTATTCGACTTTCCATCTCGAACATTGTTTTTGGTTCGAGTCCATCCATAGTCGAATTCTGAAAGTTGGAATTTCGAAATTTTGACAAAATATTTGAGACAAGCGACCACAAAAACGTTACCTGCCAAAATTTTGTCGCGAAATTCCATCGGAAAGGTCGTCAAATCAACGAAAACCAGATCAAAAAATACTGAGTGCGGATACATGTAATACCCCACTCGTTTCTGACATGTCTTCTGTAGCATTTTGAGCAGTCCCAATTTCTTCTAATCGATTTTTTGTCCCAACATTGGAGTTTGAGAATGTTGAAAATGTGAATTTGTCAAAATGTTTGGGGTTAAGTTGATCTTGGTTCGATCTTGGATAATTGGAGTGTTGAGTGGTTGATTAATGATTTTGGAAAGGAGTTACTCGAGTAAAGATGAGAGTGTTTCTCGAGTGAAATGGGTAATGGATTACTCGAGTAAGCAGTTGGTGTTACTCGAGTGAGACAAGCCCTATGTTACTCAAGTAAGAGATCCTGTTACTCGAGTAAGCCGAACCTTAGATGAATTTTTGGAAAAATCTTACTCGAGTAAGAAGAGGTGTTACTCGAGTAAAAGGGGTGTTACTCGAGTAAGGTTGGGTTGTCACTTGAGTGAGCTATGCAGTTTGGCTGAACGACTCATCGTTTTGGGCAGGGGTCTATATATACCCACTCGACTCTTTTGGCCTTTCACTCCCATTTCTCACTCAAATCACTCCCATTCGCTCCGAAATCATTTCCAATTGTTCTCCATCCTTCCTACTCATCTCTTGATGTAAGATTGTGTTTCCATACCTCACATTTCATCATTTATTCAAGTTTGTTCTTATTAGGATTTTGGGTAGAATGTTCATATGTTCATTTCTGATATGCTTCTGTTATAACGAGGGTTGGGTGTCTAAAAGCACTTAAATTTGGCTTGTAATCATAAGTATTAAGGATGTTCATAAATGGGTTTGGTCACCTCATTTTTGGTCAATTTTCGGATGATTTCGAGTTGTTATGATGGATCCAATCATAGATTGATGTTCAGGAGATTGATGGTCAATGTGGGTGTTTAGACATGATTTTTATCTGTGGAATCGAGTGGATCAAATTCTGAAAAATTTTGGACAATTATGTTACTCGAGTAAGCCTTCTGTGTCACTCTAGTAAGCCATAGCTTCGGATTACTCGAGTGAGCACCAAATGTTACTCGAGTAAGCTATGGGTCTGAGGGACCAAAGTTGTAATTTTTGTATTTTGGTGATTTCTAAGAGTTAGTAGTCTTATTTGGAGATTTTAACTACTTGGAGGACTAGTAGGATTCTTTGAGAACTAATTGGTAAATTTTGAAATGTTTGAGGACAAGCGTAATTTTACAAAGGTCAGGGACCAAATTGTAATTTTACAGATGTCGATGTTTGACTTTCGAGGCAAGAGCATTTGATCTTCATCCATGATAGGTTTCTCCGAGTCTAATGCATTCAGTATTGCCATAGTACCATAGTTTGACAATTGTAATGTAATAATTGTTTCAGCTTCGTATCCTGGTCAGTGAGGTTAGCCGACCCCGGTGGTACAAGATTGAGCCATTCAACTTAGATTTTCCAAGTGAGTGAAATTGTATCTTCAGACACACATGCTGTGTCTTATAAACCTATATTGTTTTTTTGCTGTGTCAAAACCTTTGGATGAAATTTGAAAATTTCTAAAAGATCGGTAAATCCTAAAACAGGACTGGTGTGAAAACCTCTGTTATGTAAATTAAATTTTAATCTGAGAATTTTTGATGGTTTTGAAAATAAATATTATGTTTTAATATTTATTTTTAATTTCGGTAACATTCATTCTGTTATGAATTTCAAAGTACATTTTGAATGAAAAATATTCTTTCGGGATTTGAGAATGTCTTCGAGACGAATGATTTGTTTTAAAATAAATATATTTTCTATATTG
>CAODLS011659792.1:0-10720 GCA_948243855.1 Flueggea neowawraea | reverse complement strand
TTGGACAATATATTAACGCATAAAATATTGTATACTAAATTAAGGCAAATCATCATAATAATAAGCCAAAATAATAAATGAAATCAACATAATTTATTGAACCAACATGCATCCAAACAATCGATCTCAATGTTAATACACATATCAACATTGGACAACATTAACACAAAAATAATACTTATAAAATTACCCCATAATAATACTATATGAATATAGTATTATATCATGCACCTTTGTCTCCCAATTGGATACACACAATGGATCATAATCTAATTTGTTATAATAGAATTTATAAGTGGTCACACTAACTTTTTGAGAATTCTACAAATTATACGACTTTAAAGTGGATCTCCTACTTCTCATGATCTCTTTTCGCGACATGGAGTAATATTGGACCCTTATGCACTAAATGCACAATTATATTCTACTCATTACGACCACCATCTTCCCAAAATATGCATTTTGAGAGCCGTGCAAATTTTTCCTTAATTCATACTTTGTTCAATGTAATATGGTTTTACCCCATTTGTTTATTTGTAATAAATTACAAATAAAATAGGTATATACATACTCGTGAATTACCCAAATAATTGAAATCTCATTCCAATTATCTAAATGAGAACCATATTTGCACATTTCCAAATCAATTATTTTGAAAAACTAATTTCCAAAATAATTATTGGAAGAAAATTCATTTTTCACAATTTTTAAACAATTTTTATACACCAAACAAATTGGTAAAAATTGATTAGAAACTCAAAAAATTGTGAAAAATATACCAAAAATTTCAGAAAAATCACAAATAATTTCTCTGAAAATTTGGCAAAAAACGGAGGTCGGAACACATGTCACGCTCTCACACGTGCCACGTGGTTGATCACCACGCGCACTAATGCACCTACACGCAATGCACGCGCCACACCCATTCTGTCGCCACGTGTCATCGTTACAAGTGTACACGTGTCACATAGGGACACATGTCATCTAGTGATTCAACCACGTGGACAGACGACAAGATGGCACCGCCACGTGTCACTACACATGTCGGTGATGTGATGGCCATGTGGCATACTCTGCCATGTGTCGTGACACGTGCCAATTATGTGTCAGACACGTGTCGCACACCGCCACGTGTCTCTCTGTCAGTGCTCATGTGATGACGTGTTAGAATAATCATCCAGCCACTTGAAATTGTTGACACGTGTCAACGTGTTATTGGAACACACATGTTGTGTGTCATTATCACTTGACACGTGTCGTTCGGTGATTGGTTCACATATCAATCAACTTTGACTGTCAACGAGACACGTGTCGCGTTCTGAGTGGTCCGCATATTTTTTCCAACCAGTAGAAATGTGCCACGCGTGCCATGTGGTGCGTTCTGATTGGTCCACGTTCAGCCAATGAGAATGCACCACGTGATCAGATGAGACAAATTTATCTGTAAGTTTCTCACCCAATATTTTTCGATTGGTTTTCGTCGTTTTGACGACCTTTCAGATGAAATTTTGCGACAAAACTTGGGAAACTTATGTTTTCAAGGTTACTGATCTCAAATCTTTTGTCAGAATTTCGAAATTCCAACTTTCAAATTTTGGCTCCGGACATACTCGAACTAAACTTCGCGTTAGAGACAAAAATTCGAGTGCAATAAAATCACAGTAGGCATCCTAGACAGAGAACAACAATATTTTCGAATCAAATTCGAAAAAATCCTGCCGGCTCTGGTACCAATGAAGGAATCGGGTACTGATTTAACAAATAAACAGCATAAAATGCAGTTCAAGTTGTCTATCTTGATTCCAACAGAAGTATAGCAGCAAGTAGCAGCTGCAGAACCAGGTTTCGATGTTGGTCTCGCAAGCAAGCCACGGTCGGATAGTCGACGCGAGTGCTCGACTCGTTCGCAGTCTAGATGCCACGCGGATCGACACAATCGACAGACGATTCACAGTGCAAGGAGATGGAGGAAGGAAGATGGAGGGAAAGATGAGGGAGGGGAGAAACATTTTTCTCCCTCCCTCCTTTTTCTTTTCTTTTCTTTCTTTTCTCTCTTTCTTTCTTCTTCTTCCTTCTTCTTTTTTTCTTACTTTCTTTCCTTCTCCCTTTTTTTCTTCTCACCTCTTTCTCTTTTCCTTCACCTATTTATAAGAGCCCTTAATGGGCTTTTGGGCCTATGGGACTTATAAGTCCATTTTAGGCCCAACTCAATTGGGTTTATCAATTGGTTTCGGTTCACGGTCCCAATTCACACGTTGACCGATCGGTTCGGTTTACCCGTCATGGGCGGACAGTTTTTTCCAGCAATTAGTGTGTTAAAAAGGATAATATAGAATATAAGGCATTACATATGGAAAAGAGAGAGAATATAAGACGTAACATTAAAGTGAAGGTTAACTTTCCAAAGATCTAAACACAACTATATATCTAAGAAGAAGCGCAATTTTGTGGATCCAAGTAATTGAGCAATATTCACGTTCAAATATGGGTTTTTTAATTCCTGTACAAATCATCCAATAAACCTTTAATTTGAAGGCAAAAAGCAAATTATCTTACTAGAAATGGGCAAATAGCCTTCCACATTATTGGGTGAAACTTGCACACCAAAAGTCGTAAAATATTCATTAGCCAGTCAAAGAAGGAATTAGAATTAGTGAAGAAAGCTAATGAGCAATGTTTAAACAGTAGAATAATGTTTTTGACGCGTTTTTGTTGGTATGTATAAGAAGGGGAAAATAAAAGAAGTGATGTGATATGCACAGTTCAAGTTTCGTTCCCGCGGTCTAAGGGATTTGCAAAGGCTGGTCTTTGAAATTTGTAGGCGACCACAACGTAAACCTCATCATTAGCATTCCCATGAAAAGGATGTATCTAACTCCATGTGCATTGGTCCCTATTTTATGTCATGTCATCCACCTAGATTTGGCCTCCCCCTTTCAAATCAATATTAATTTAGTTCACCTATATATTTCGCTCTAAGTGGTGTTTATTTCTAATTAAGAGATATGTTACAGAAGTAAATTACAAATGAATGTAAAATTTTGTAAATTATATGGTTAAAAAATAAAAAAGTTGGCATATTTTAGATTGTAATATACGAATAGTAATATACATGTGCTTGAAACGGTTCCAAATACGTTGATATGAAAAATAAATCACTATGTTTCCAATTATGCATTTGTAATATAAAGGTCTCCACAAAATTTACTTCTCTCGTCCATTTATTGTACTCGATATTTAATTATATTCTTTAATTACAAGGTATTTAGTCGTCACATTTGTTTTAGTGGTTCATGTCTATTTGACTTATCTCGTCTTTTCTAAGCAGTATAAGGATTAAATAATAGAGATTTAGTGCTTTAGAAAACTCAAACATAACTTGTTGCACAAATCCATTAATCTTTACAAATATTTATTATCATTTGAATTAAGATTGAATTACTAGATTCTTTTTTTGATAAGTTGTTTTATTTGCTCCTATTGGAAAAAAAAACTCATGACATTTTAATATTGGAATTGATTTCAGTACTAATAAACTACAAATTCATGAGCAACTATGTTAGATTATTCAAAAGATAATGACCAAAACAAAGTGGTTTAGTTGAGTTCATAGAGTTTGTCAAGTTTCGTATATAATTAATTTTTAGATAATAACTCAACGGTAAAGACGACAAAATAGTTAAATGGTGACTAGTCCTAAAATCACCAACGAAAAGATATTCTTGTAGCCGTTTGATTCATGAACAAACAACAGCTATTTAGAATAAGCCAACCAAAAAATACTATATATTATAGTGTACTTTTTTCTAAAGGAAAAAAAAGATATATTATTGATCATATGGAGAAGAAAAAACTAAGATCTAGAAAAGGAAATAAAAGTGATGGTGTAGAATCCATAAATAGCGGCAGGCAAGTTTGAACGTGATTTCACCTAATGAAGTGAGCTCCTGAGGGAGAATTGGTCTTATCCGATGGAAAATTTGGTTGAACTTCATGTGGTTCAATAGCTTAAAAACTTAACCAATTAAAACACTTATCTATGAGATGATTTTGACACATCCCAGTAATATCCAACCTTACAAACCCACACCCCAGGAAACTACCAATGTCATTTTCATTGCATGTGCACTCTTAGGTTTTCATTATTAATTCTGACAATTCGTTGATAACATTGTTTTCTTCACATCCGCGTTGCGTTTTGTTCTTGTCACATTGAATAATATGGTCATATGGCACCAGTGGCAGACCTAGGGGGGTCCGGCGGGGTCCCGTCACCCCTCGGTTCCGTGGTCTCTTAACATATAATACACGTATATAGTTTATTTATAGTTTATTTATGGTTTATGATATGTATTTACAGTATTATACGATAAATTTATACATTATATATAACATATGATCTCTACCAACTATAAAATGCTACTTTATTCTTTGTCAAACCCCCACTTGGATTTTATTATGCATCAGTCACTGTATGGCACAACTAGCTACAACTTGATTTAGTTGACATGCACAAATTGTTTTAACAAGAAAACATTAGGGGTTTTGGACTCAGCTTTTTTTTTTTTTAACTCAAGTGAAATTATATAAAGAAAAAAAACTTTAGAAAAGAACATGCGTTAATTGTTCTATTCGTTGCAAAAATATCATAAAGTGACACCAATTGATTTGCATTTCAAGAATCGTTTTCATTCTAGTAAAATAGAGCGTTCAACTCAGTTGTAAGTTTGTGTTAGAGTTAAATCTAATACTAAGAAATTTTAAATTCGATTTTTAATAAAAACAATCAAAATAACTTGTCAAAAAACTTAGTTGTAAGCTTGCTTCGGTCTTCGCTCTTTCTTCTAGTTTAAGTTTTCCTTTTTGAGACACTCCCAATTCGGACTCTTGAAACGAAATTTGGATCAAATGGTTGGATCCCTCGAACCCATAAACCTTTTATTGGGCTACTCATGCCTTAACATAGTATCATGAATTCTCAAAGCCCATTGTTCAATACCCATTGAACCATAAATCATAACTAAACTACAGAAGGAAGCACGAAGAAATGCCAAATTTCAAAAAGAGTCCTCAGCAAGCAATTCATTTGAAAATGAAACGGCAGTGGAATCTTTTGAAAATGTCCCTTTTGAGCGTCTTGCGGAAATTCGAAAATATTAGCAAGAAACTGCAAAAAAAAAAGTAAAAAAAGAAAAGGGTTTGTTCATAATCTTTATGGGAAACGAGTACAGCACATGTATAAAATATGTACAAGACTAGATATAAAAAAACACTGGTTGTTCAAAATCTCAAGATTTGGTGAGGTGATTAAAGATTGCAAGTAATTATAAACAACTTTATACGTTGCATTTATTAGGATATCTGCAAATATGGCAGCTCATACTCTTGCTAGAGCAGCTGATTCTTTGTCAGATTTCTATATTTGGGGCTTTACTCTCTCTCATTGTGTTATTAACATTCTTCGTTGTGACTTAATATAACAATATATCTCTTTTAATTTTTTAAAAAAATCATTTAAAAAAATTAGGAAAAATAAACTCAAAAAACATTTTTCTAAATATGTATAGAACTAAAAATGTCAACACATATAAAACAAACTAGTTGGCAATGCACGTGCATTGCAAGTGAATCTTATTTTTATAATTTTTTTTGTAATTTTTTTATAGATTTTATGAAAAAATTATTGTTTATTAAATAATAATTTGGAGTATAAAACACATTAATTGAAATTTATATAAAATTTTACATATCAATACAAAAAATTTGGACGATATTAATCTAAATATGCTTTATTATTTGATTTTATTCAATAAAAAGTGTGTTATAGCTATGGGAGAATAACTTCTTTGTAAACAACATTCTTTGCAAATGTTGTCGTTATTTTCATCAGTTTATCACTTTTAACGAGAATCTTTGTTGTACCCATTAATACGCTTTTAGATAGTGCGACATATAGTTATCCAAGTGAGAAAATATGTTGCAGTAGGTAAACAGGTTACAGTATATTTATAAACACCTGCATGGTAAATATTGTTTTTATAAATATTTTTAAAAAAAAATTATAAATTGTATGAATAAATTATTATTTATTAAATAAACAAAACTGTGACATATTAAAAAAATGTGTAAATTGTAAAACACATAAATTAAAAATTACATAAAATTAGATTGAAACCACTGAATTTTCATAACTTCAAGATAATAGTTTTGTAAAAAGACGTTATTTTCAATTTTTTATAATCGTTTAATATAGTATACTTTCTCCAAAAATATGATTGTTTTCTTCTTCCACAAAAAAATTTTGTGGAATAACAAACCATCAGTTATCAAAAATAATATATTTTTTTTCAAGGTTCTTTTTTCTTTCGCTATGGTGATTATTGATTGTACATAGACTATTAAATTCAAAACATCTATATAAATTAAAAAAATAAATTTGTCAAAAAATTAAATAAATATTTACAGAACCACACGAAGAGTGATTACAAAATTATGAGAGAGTAAAATACGAGTTATCACTTAATTCAAAGCCTCTTAATTGCACGATCTAAATGTTAAAATTAACATAATAATGATCAAATAAAATACACAACGCATTAGAAAAATAAAAATAGACAACAATAAATTATGTTACCAATAAAATTGAAATTGTTCTCGTTATTTTTTAAATCATTCAATGAAATGAAATCATAATACAAAATGTCTCTTCTGATCTTTATTTCACTTTCATTTACTATCGAAAAATAGGTGAGTGATAATTTAATTTTTTTATTTACATTTGCAAATGAAGGGTAAACTTTTTTTACAACTTCATTAGCAATGGTGTAAGTGTTTTCTTTCGAAAAGGTCTAATGAAATTTGTTGACAGTATCATTAAACATCACTACTTGTATCTTCATTTCCTACAATATACATAATACAATAAACATAAAAAATATGAAGTTAGAACATTAAATTAGTTTTCAACATGCAAAATTAATCAATATATACTAACCTCATTATCTACCAAGATAAGTTTTAGCTGTATCCCACTTTCATTATTAGTGGAATAATGTTTTACTATGTCAACACGTATAACCATACCTTTAATGCACCATTATTTTTCTGATATTTCAAGTTCTTTAATATGCTTAATCTGTGAGTTTTCAATAATAACTTCTGACATTTTCGAACCTATAATCACAGTAAATTAACTATCTCAAATACGTAATCCATATTATGAACTTTGAAAGTTACAAAAAGTGTGAAGGTACAATCATTAGCTATAATCCATATTCTGGTAACTGGGTTGCCTCACTCATTGGTATACCAAAGGCTATATACCTCGTAGCAAATGTGTCCAATCTCCAAAACATATACATAGTATATACAAATCTAATAACAAACGGTCATGCAACCGAGTATATCAAAACCAAGGGTTATATATAAGCCATCACTTATATATCGAATTACAAAACATACTTACATAAAGTATGATTTCCAAAATATTTATCAAATCTAGAAATGAAGTATTCATTTCAAGGTTTACAAATCTATAATGGTATGGCATACAAAATCGAGTATGCAAAACACTCAATCGTTTTACCAAAACATATTTCAGAATTTATTTCCAAATATGCCAAAAGAATATAATATAATCAATTTATATTATATTTCAAAAACAATCATTTTTCGCCGAAGCGCAAAATCTTTCAAAGATAGAGTATCAATACTCTTTTTCCAAAACCCAAATAATTTTCCAAACACAAAGTCTAATCATCTAAGTCCTCACATAGACCATATTTTAGGATTTCCAATCATTTACTTATTTCGGTTTACATACTATGGTGATAGCACAACAAAAACATATAATTCGAATAGACATAACCTATGTGTCTAAAGTTGCAATCCACTCACCTGAATGCCTAGCTTCCAAACTCCGAATCGCTGACCTTCGGTCGCTGGTCACCTCTGAGACCGTACTGAGCTGAAACAAATATTTACCAATAGATCAAACACGGTGATAGTGACAAAACAAAACATGCATGAAATGCAAATACAGATTGAAACGCCAACGGGGTCAGAAATTCTATTTTGATCGAAGATCTAGCACTCACGACCCAAAAATCCAAATCTATGTAAAATTACAATTTGGTCCCTAAACTTTTGTAAAATTACATTTTAGTCCCCGAACCTCGTAAAATTACAAAATAGTCCCTCGAGTTCGAGAATATACAAACGACTATTTCAAGTAGTCAAAATTCCCAAAAGAGTTCTCGAACTCTCCGAATTTACAATTCTAGCTAAATTCCTCGAAATTACGAAATTCTCAAAATTACAAATATACTTCGAACTTTCCCAAAATCGCAAATCTAAGTTTCTAGTTTCTAAAATTACAAATCTAGACCCAAGTTTTTAGAAATTACAAATATGGAGAAAAAAACTTTCTAGAAATTACAAAACTAGGTTGGACATAAAATTATTTTCAAAACTATCAAACTCTCGATTCGGCCGACAAAAATCGAAACCAAATATACCTATTGGTTCATCTCAACCTCAGGAACATTAATCCATCAACAATTTTCTCAAACAAACAATCAAATCATCAGAATTTGCCCAAACCCAAATCGAACCTTAGCCACTCAAAAAAACTCATTGATTCTTCTGATTTTAAGCTAGATTTATGTTAATATAACCTCTAACATCCTAGAACATTCATTTCAACAGAATCATGCAAAATCCGAAACCCATTTCATTTTCGGCCAAAAACCTATTTCAGAAATTAAATGCATGAAATGGATGAAAAGAGGTGATTAGAACTGAAATCTTACCTCTATAGATGTGTAGGAATGTTGGGGAACCAATGGGAGACAGAGAGAATCGATCTGAGAGAGTGAGAGTGTGAAAAATGAGAGTTTCGGACGAAGGGGTCGAGTTTTGGAATTTAAAAACGACCACGGATTGAAACGCATTGTTTCAGTATTTTCAAAGGCAACGTACGTCATTTTATTATGCAATGTACGTCTTGGTGTCACAACGTACGTTATAAAGTGTACAACGTATGTTGTCGTGGTCAACAATGCATCCAGTAGCTTCTGTTTTGAAATCGTAACTTCACGACGTACGTTTCAAACTCACAACGTACGTTGATCATCTTCCCTTCCAGATAACGTACGTCATCTTATCACAACTTACGTTGTGCAAGAATTTCAGTTAACGTACGGTTCACAATTTCCAACGTACGTTGGCATGCTCTAGATAGCATCCCTCAATTTTCTTTACTTCCAAACGCGCGTCAGATCATTCCCGATGCCCGATGACACCCAACCTTACAAAAATAGCATCTTTCAAGTACCTGAACCTCATCTTGAACCTTCGAGAATCAAATCATAACTGAGATTATTCGAAATCGAATAACGTCCCACTAAAGAACTTGTCCGACTTGATCGGAACACTATAGAGAAGTGATCGAAACGGGAGGGATATTACAAAATAATTATCAAATATTTATAAAAAAATAACTTAGAAGTATTTATGAATAAAAAATAGAGATAAAAGTGTTCAAAGAAGTTTTTCTCACATCCGTACATTTAGACATGTTACCGATTTGGGAACCGCCGGTTTCAGTTCAGGAACCGGCAGTTCCAGTTTGTGAAATGGGGAAACCGGAACCAAAACGTGGTTTTTACGGTTTGGTCCGGTTCCGGTTCGGTTTCAGTTTCGATTTTAATCGGTTTTGACCAGTTTAACAGGCGGTTCGGTTCCGGTTCAGTTCTCTCTTTTGTTTTTTGAAATTTTGTTTTTAATCCAGTCATTTTTTTCCGGTTTGTAAATTTTGTTATATTCAATAATTAACTATAGCACCAATAATACATTGTATTCCAAAGATTTTTTTTAATAATTTCCAAACAAATTAACTATTCTACTAATAATTATATCACATAATTTTAAACAAAATTAAAAAAAATCATTAAATTTTATTAAATGTAATGAAACAACTAAATTAAACTATAGCAAAAAATAGAAGGAATTTGAAAAATGTAATTGCAAAAAATAACTTTGAGAAATATAAAAAACGTAATTGTAATAATAAAATATATAAATAATTATTAAGAGCAATTTAGAGCAAAATAAATTTTTAAGAGAATGATAGTGTAGAAGATATTGGGAGAGAAGAAATAGTGTGAAATTGGTAGGAATATGGTGGAGGTATTTATAGAGTTGAAAAAAAAAGGGAAATGGCGGTTCGAACCGCTGGTTCGACTGTTTCTCGAGAGATAGAACCGGAACCTAAACCTAAACCCTCCGATTTTGGTCTGTTGGTTCCATTTCAGTTCGATTCTAGTTTTGACCGGTCCGATTTCTGTTCGGTTTGTCGGTTCCGGTTTGAATTTTACATGTCTATGTACATTCATATATACTAGTTTTTTTCACGTGCAAGGCACGTGATTTTCATTTTTATATGATAATTGATTAATCATTTTTAGCACATAAATTTTAAGAATAAATATAAATACAACGCAGAGTATAATTTATATTTTTTGTCAAGATAATTATAGATTATTAGATTTTTTGGAACATATAAAATTTAAATTTTTTATTGAGATAATTATAAATTTTTTAAAATTCAATGACAAGAGTATATTTATAATTATCAAAAATAAATAAAGATATAATAATCTAAAATCTTTTTTTCCACATCTCAATTCAAATCTACAGAGGAGAAATGTACATCCAACAT
>CAODLS011659613.1:0-14243 GCA_948243855.1 Flueggea neowawraea | reverse complement strand
TTAAGTTAAATTATATTTTAAATATTTATTCAATCAACCATTAAATTTTATTTTACTAAAATTATTATTTTTAAATATTCAATTAAATAATTATTAAAATAAATATTATATACTATAATTCTTAAAATAATATTTTTAATTCAAATATTAACTCATAAAATATTTATGTCAAATACATAATTTTATTATAATTTAGATATTATAAAAAATAAAATTATAAGTAAAGTAATTGTGAGTCTTGTACTGAAGTATACTAAAATGTATGAAAGTAAAGTGATAATGCATGACATTGATATGAGTGAAAATTTATGTTGAGACATGATGGCTTTGCTAAGAGCATCTCTAGTGCTAAGTATGGGGAGGCTATTGATGGTACAACGGTTGGCTTTTGTCAATCGTTGTGCACAGCCAACGAGGCTATGCAAGCCCACTTTTTTTTTCTTTTTCTCCCTAGCATTTTGTTTCCTTTTTTTTTCTTTGTCTATAAATATGGTCATATCCTTTGATTATATTCTTACTCTTCTCTCATAATTTTGATCATTTTCTCACAACTTTAATTATTCTCACTTTTAATATTTAGACATATTGTAATTTCTTATTAATGAAATTGTATTTTTAATGTTTAATTTTTAACTTTCAAGTTAAATTATAATTTAAATATTTATTCAATAAACCATTAAATTTTATTTTACTAAAATTATTATTTTTAAATATTTAATTGTCACGACCCATTTTCGGGACCATGACCGACGTATGAGGTGAACCGTCTATGGGAGCCCAGCTCATCACGCACAAGCCTCAGAGAACAAAACATTTATCCAATAATCATATTTAAAGAAATATGAAAAACAAATAAAG
The DNA here is from genome assembly GCA_948243855.1 of Flueggea neowawraea. NCBI lineage: Eukaryota > Viridiplantae > Streptophyta > Magnoliopsida > Malpighiales > Phyllanthaceae > Flueggea > Flueggea neowawraea. The sequence goes on along the minus strand of CAODLS011659613.1, from coordinate 13,385 downwards.
ATTTAATCTTTATGAATGAAAAACAAAACATATGTAATATAAATTGCGGAAATAATTTCAAATTAAAACATTTGAAATGTCTGAAATAGTAATAAAAACAAAAACAAATCCCACAGGAACACGGTGTGGAGCATCTAACAAATTATACAAACGGGCTCGAACAAAAGGGCACTAACTAAAACTACTAAAATGCCTCACCATGTTCTGAATGCTGAAAAAAATCCCAATAACAAAAAATCACCTGCAAATAAGAATACAGGAGAAAACACAAGAAGAAAAGGGTAAGATCCCTTAATGAGGAAACGACATTTCAGAGCGGCTTTAGGCCTCACAAAAATCATTTGGAAACATTTAAAAATACCGCACGCAGATATAAGTATATATACGTATACATGCTAGATAGCAAATAGTAGTTTCAAAATTCATTTCGAAATTCTTCACAACCACAGCAATAACAGGGATAAAGATGTACAAAAATATTTATTTGAAGACGTAAGTAATAAAACGTGCAAAAGTCCTTAACAGGCATTCATGCTAAAATTCATCTTTTAGAACAAAAATGAAAACGTTATCAAAGTCAAACATTTATCTTTTGTATTAAATCGAAAACATTTTCAAAGCCACAAATCATGCTATGCAGATATCATACCAAATGATATATAGAGCTAATTATCAATGATCATATGCCCGTATTATATCAGAAATTTTCTGACTTGATCAGATCAAAATAAACTAGCAACCTTATGAGTCTAAATAGTACCCGACTCAAAAGGGCTAACAGCTGACAACCTTAGGGGCTCTAAATAGTATTTCGTCCACTCTAAGGGTCTCAAGGCTATAACAAAGTGGATATTGATCTAAGCACATATGCGAGCATTGCAGTCCCCATGCTCCAGCTAGATATACCTTGTCAGAATACAAAACAGTATAATACGGGGAAATGAGCAATATCACAGACTCCTCAAAATTTGTATCAAACAAACCGACATGGGACTACTGTAAAAATCACACGTGGACTATGCCACTAGATCATATGTGGACTCTGCCACTAAACACATACGTGGACCTATGCCACTGCAACATATAGTAACGTGTGTTAGCTAGACACATGGGTTACCACCTACTTTGGTAGCTGAGTGTTACCACCTACCCTGGTAACTGAGTTTTCACATTGGTATACCAAATGTTACGTTCACCCCGTAACAAAGGTGTCCCATATCGTAACATTTTATCCAAAAATATATGCGGATATTTATTTAAAAATATACAAACAGGCAACCTGCCAAACATATGTATTGTTTACCAAATATGACAAATGTTCAACTGAAACATTTATCAGTGAAAATGTCTCAAAATACTAGAAAGGAATTTATTCTGAAAATACATTTAATTTGAAAAACTAATACATGTTCAGAAAATATTATTAAATTCCAACAAAACATTTTCTATTTAATATTTATTTGCAGATACCATTGAAATTTCCTAAGGAAAAATCCAATTGCTCAACAAAGGTTTCACACAGATAGCTTTTAGAATTTTTTCGATCATTTAGTAATTCCTAATTACATGCAAATGTTTTGATATAGCAAAAACAATATAGCTTTAGAGACACAATCTATGTGTCTGAAGCTGCCATTTCACTCACCTGGACATCCAAGTTAAATGGCCCCTTCAAGCTCGACTAGTGGCTGGTCAACGTCGTTGACCGGAACACGAAGCTGAAACAATTATTAAAGTAGAATAAAAAACATGACGCTGGTACTATGGTTGCACCAAAATACATGCATATGCATATGCAAACTTAAATGTTCAAACGACGGCCAAAAGCTTATTTCGGTCAAAGATCTAACACTCTCGTCCCAAAAATCAAAATATATGTAAAATTACGATTTGGTCCCCGACCTTCGTAAAATTACACTTAGTCCCTAAGCCCTCAAAAATTAATAATTAATTCCCAAAAATTCTAAAAATTAATAATTAACCCAAAACTTTTAAAATTTATAATTAAATCCTCCAAATAACTCAATTTACAACTAAAACCTCAGTTTTCTCAAATTTACCAATAATACCCAACTTTTGCCAAAATTACAAGTTTAGCCTAAGTTCTTCAAAATCACAAATCTATAACTATGCACAATATCAAGTTTAGTCCCTTAATTTATTCAAAGAAATAAAAAATTAGTCCTTTCGTTACAAAAACACACCAAATGGTCCCTAATCCCGAACCAAGCATAACCTTCTCGATGGTTCAAATCAACTCTATTCAGTCCATTGAACCTAAATCTAGCCTCGGTTTCATTCCAGAGCCTCAAAATCATACTGAACCAAAATACCCATTTTCGGACGAAATCCATTCATTCATGAAAAATCATCAATCTTCCATTTTTAAGCTAACTTAATGTTCATTCAACTTCAATATATCATTATCCATCAAAAACCAACTCAAATACATCCAAAAATCACAAAAATTCGAACCCTAATTCAATTTTCGGCTAAAAACCGAAACCTACCCAAAACCAATCGGTTTAACCATGAAACCAAGCAAGAATAGGAGAGAGAAAGAGAAAATCACCTTATTTTGGTGTGGGAATGGAAGAGGAATGAAGAGAGAGAGAATCCGGAAAAGAGAGACAAATTATGGGTTTCGTGAACAGTAAAGTCAAAGAAAGAAGATGAAGGTCGGTTGGTTTGGTCGGTCGGGTTGGCTGGGTTTTAATAACCCAAACCCAAAACGACATGTCGTTTCGCGTTAGTGGCAGATGACACGCGGAGGAGACAAACGACAGGGTTCGACGACGCGTCGATTGGTCCCTCGCGTGAACGAGCGGTCGTCCAACTCAAATGACTCGTCATTTGGACGACGTCTGCGGCACGCGAACGAACAACAATTTCACACGCTCGGACGACAGCGACAAACGACTCATCGTTTGGCATCAACGACACGCCGTTTTGCCCACCAACGGTAGACGACAGGTCATCCGGCTTCCATTTTCCAGATTTTTATTTTCAATTTTAATCCATTTTTCACTTAATCAAAACACTTCTAAATCATTTCTAAACTTTATTAAACACCAAATTAACATTTAAAACTCAAAATTAACCCTTCAAATTTAAAAAAATAAAATTTGAAATTAAATGAAAAATTTCCGAAATAATTAATAAAAATTAACAAAATATTTCCTTACTAAAACAAATTGAAAATAATAATTCTAATCAATAAAATCAACAAAAATTTGACCATATCAGATTTTATAAAACCAATAAAATATATACCATTGATTACAAAATTAACAAAAATTTATTTAATAAAGAGGAAAGAATATTTCTATCAAAAAATTTAATCGAGAAAAAATACGGGATATCACAGTTATAGGAATGGAATTTGAGTCCGTTGAAAAGGTTAAAGAATTCTATAAAGCATTTGCGATGAAGAAAGATTTTGGGATATGAATCAGTTCAAGTAAACCAAAATCTTGTATATTTTTATGTTGTAGTGAAGGACAACACGAATTAAAAGGTTGTGCGGATGGAGAAAAAGGCAATGACATGATAACAAGTCAAAAAAAGTGTTCAACTATTCCAACCAATTATCAAGCATCACTTGCAGTATCAAGGGGCAATGTTGATAGCAATTGGATTATAAAGAATTTCAACAATGATCATAATCATGTCATGGTAAGCCCTAAAATCTTATCCTATATGAGGTGTCACAAAAAAAATTGTGTTGATGCACAGAGTTTGGTTGAGAAATTTGATTACCTACGGGTAAGGTTGGTGCAATTTTCAAACATACCGACTCATATTTTTCAAGTAAAGACTATTGGAATCATATTAGAACCTACGAAGAAACAATTTAGATATTGGAGATGCAGAAGCTGTTATCAATTATTGTAAAAGGAAGCAAACTGAAAATTCTAATTTTTTCCATGCAATACAGTGTGATGACGATGCTCGTATGGTTAATTTCTTTTGGGTGGATGCTAGATCAAGGTTAGCTTATCAACAATATGAAGATGTCATTTGATACTACATAGAGGACCAACAAATATTGTATGCCATTTGCTCCATTTGTTGGATTGAATAATCACTGTCAATCAATTTTATTTGGTTGTGCTTTGTTGCAAGATGAGTCAGAAAGATCTTTTATATGACTGTTCGAAAATTGGCTTGAAGCAATTAACGAAAAGAAGCTAGTATCTATCATAACCGATCAAGACTTAACTATGAGAGAAGCCTTGACAAAGGTACTTCCGGAAACTCGTCATTCTATATGCTTGTGGCACATTCGAAAAAAATTTCCTCAAAAACTGGCACACATATATGATACTAAATCTATTTTCAAGACAGAGCTGAAAAGATGCATTGGAGAACCAATGACCATTAGTGATTTTGAAGTAGATTGGCAACGTATAATGATCAATTATAACTTGGAAGAAAATGAATGGTTGAAAGGATTATACAAGATTAGAGAATCATGGGTTACAATTTGTAATAGAAGGACTTTCTTTGTTGGGATGAATACTACTTAAAGAAGTGAGAGCATGAATTCTTTTTTTGATTCTTTCGTGAATGCATCAACATCATTACAAGAATTTGTGTTGAAGTTCGAAAAAACAATTTGCTTAAAGGCACAAAGAAAAAAAGGATTATGAATCAAGGAACAAATCACGTATTTTGAGAATTGGGTCAAAACTTTAGGAGCATGCACAATTAATTCAGCTTAATTTAAAAAAAAATTATTACACCAAAAATTTATTAAGTGAAATTTCTTATAAAAAAAATTGTGAACTCCTTTATGAATACTTCTGTAGACCTTTGAAGATTATAGTAAATCTTCTGAAAAATCAATTTTTTTTTGGATGGAAATGATTTTTTCTTGGAAAAATCAATTTCTCGCTAGAATAGTGAGATTTTTCACGAAAATGACATTTTTAAGATTGTGTTTGTTTTTTGGCATTTTGTATAATTAAAAACTTGGATGATATTTGTCAAATTCAGTATTTTTTCTAATAAAAGTGTGATTTTCCCCAATTTTATTGCACAACCTTGCGTCAGTCAGCCTGCATAAAAAGAGAAAATTACACAAAATATCTACTTTTTGAAACTTTGGTAAAAAATACCCACCCAACTTTTGATAATGCAATTGTAGGTTTTAATATTTTAATTTTTCCCAGTAAAGAAATATATCCGGTTATAGTTTCAATCAAGTTTCAATAATGTTTCAATTAAGAAAAATGCACTACAATATCAAAACTAATATGCTAATATAGATAATAAAAAATCGAAAACATAATAAAACATACATGAAATCCTAAATTATTTTCTACCTTAAAATAATCAAACATGTGCCCATATCTAAAGTAATGAAAATAAAATCCAAATGAAACCTATATGAAACCCTCATATTTTTATCTTAACATCCAATATAGTTTCAATCAAGTTTCAACAATATTTCAATATATTAAAAAGCATTCAGTTTAAAAACAAATGTTAATAATGATATAAAGACCCTTGAATAAAACTTACATGAAATTATTAATTATTTTTACTGTATCGTAATGTATTTAAACGACATATCAAAGTTTCAGACGAATTTCAATTGAGTTTCAGTAAAAATTTACACATCAATTCTGAATATTATGCTTTTGTCTTTTTTGATGTTTATTGAACATGTTGATATGTATTTGTTAGGATATTTTAATGAAATTATTTTCGGTTAAAATCTCTTATGTTTTGGGGATTAGTCAATCAAAAACCGTAAATCTGGTTTTATCAAGTTTAACACCGATTTTTAAAGAGATCTAGTTGATTCATGTTTTAATTTATGGGTGATTATTTTTAGAATTTTTTTACTAATCTATGAACATATTTAGTTAAAGCCTTGAAATGACTATTTATAAAATATATTTTAGTTTGAGGGATTATTTATGTAAAAAAACCGCATAAAAAATTGTATTTTTATGAGTTTGGAGAGTACACGTGCTACACCGAACAGCCAAAGCCGAGGTACCAAAGCAACTCAACATGGGTAGTTGGCGCCTTAAAATTGGGGTTAGGTAACAAGGCTCTCTCGTTAAATGTCGACAACTTTGCTCGTTTCTTTTAACTTCACTACTCACCTCCATTCAAGGGATAAACATATCAGATCAACTTGAGAGAGAAAGAGCGAGAGATATGGCAGATGAAAACAAAAAGAAGATGAAGATATTATGCCTCCATGGATTTAGGACCAGTGGAAGTTTTCTGAAGAAGCAAATTAGCAAGTGGGATACTTCTATTTTTACTCACTTTGACTTGGTACGTGTGCTCCATTTCGTCCACATTTTCTTATTGATCATAGACTCAATTTTTTATTGTTCTGAGGTGGATGTTGCACAAGCAATTAAAATGTACTATTGTCCTAAAATATTTTGCTCCAAAGTATTGATAATTTTCTTTATTTCTGGTGTAAATTGTGTTGAAATATTATGTTTAATCAGGCCATAATGTAAATTAGGGTACTCGAGAAAAGATGTTACAGTTTAATTTGTAGTTTTTGTTTTCCAATATTTGGGTCATTTCTTTTCAATATTTTATTCTTGTTTTCTTTTCAAGAAAGAAAAAAAAGAAAACAATTTTTTATTTTCTATTTTTTGTTTGTTTCTTTTTTTTGAAAATTGAAAACATTTAGACAAATATTTGCTGATCAAATTTTCTTTTTGAACAAATTTTTATTTTTTCATTTATTTTTCTAATTTTTTTAAAAATAATAGAAAATTTTCTCAACTAAACAACCACAAAGTTACTGACATTACGTAAATTTAGTTCTATTAGCCAAAATGATTTGAAATGACCCAAATATGTAGAAAAGACCTGGCCGATCTAATTTCTACATAAAACCAAAATGCATTTATTGGATGCTTTGTTTCTTTTTCGATTGTTTTCCCCCCCTCATAGGTTAGAGTCAATGGAGTAACTACAGAATGAAAATTCATTGTATTTTGTCTATTTCAATTTCTAAACCTATGCAACTAAAAGAATTTGTTTTTCTTTGTTTTACAATAAAAACAGTTCTTTGATTAAAAAAATCTATTCCTTTAAATTCCTTTTTTTATTATCATAATTATGTGTTTTACTATTATTTATTTACCTACAGGATTTTCCAAATGGAATATTTCCAGCCGGAGGCAAATCCGACATTGAGGGGATATTCCCACCCCCTTATTACGAGTGGTTTCAATACAACGAGGTATGTACAGCTCATATTTAGTTGTAGTTGAATGATCAATTTTTAATTTTTTGAATATAAAAATATTAAATGAAAGTGTTCATTTAGTGTTAAAATAAAAAATATATATAATAAGAATTTTATTTAGTTTGTAATTAAATGTAACATTCCACCTAAGTAGACAACTGAAACTAATAGATTAAACTACATGTTTTGCAGTAGCTGTTTAGTCTCACATCGTATAAATGTATATGAATAAAAATATATAAGAATCTGAGTTTGAACTTTTAAGTTTATTGATAGAAAACCCATTAGTTGTAACATAATGACACTTGTGTGCTTATTTAAATATTTTTGTTTTAAATGTTTTTTTGATAAGTCATTTTATATGCTTCACTGAAAATGCATTTAAGTTCACTCCAATATCTAAATTTGTAATAAATTATATGAATTCAAACGAGCCATTTGGAGTTAGCTAAAGTGGTTAGGTACATGTGTTTCCAACTTTAAAATATAAAATTCGTCTACTCTTATAAAAAAACAATAAAATCATTTTTTTCTTAATATAGAGAATATAAAAAGTGGTTTTACAAAGTCTAAAACTTACAATAAAGAAACTAGTTCTTAATTTGTTTTCTTGTTTTTTTTTTAAATTAACTCTACTTTTCGATCTCTGTTTACCATAGGAAACTGCATTAACCTTTTGTTGTTACTAATTATATTATCCAGGACTTCACAGAGTATACAAACCTTGAAGAGTGCATCTCATTCTTGTGTGAATATATTCAAACTAAAGGTCCTTTTGATGGGTTGCTCGGCTTCTCCCAGGCATGTATCAATCAAAAATATAAAATCATACTCTGCCCTTTTTTTTAATCAAGATAATTATTTATTTTTTTAGGGTGCAACTCTATCAGCCCTTTTAATTGGATACCAAGCTCAGGTAATTTATCGCCATAAATTTCCCTCATTTTTTATCTTAAAAAAGGCTTAAAAAATTAAAATTAAATTGGGGTTGAAAAACAGGGAAAGGTGCTGAAAGAGCATCCACCCATGAAATTGTATATATCCATATCAGGGACAAAATTTAGAGACCAAAGCATATGTGATATTGCCTACAAAGACATCATCAAGGTGAAATCAGTCCACTTTATTGGTGCCAAGGACTGGTTAAAACTTCCCTCTGAGGAGCTTGCAACTGCCTTTGATAACCCTCTTATTATAAGGCACCCTCAAGGCCACACTGTCCCAAGACTAGGTACATTTTGTTAATAACCTTCAAAGTATTAGCTAATTTGATCATTTTAATTAAAATATTTAAAGATTTGTTGATAGAATTTAATTTTTCTACCTACATAGTGCCACCTATACATGAGTCAGCATAATTGAGAGTTGAGTTCGTCGTTTATTTCAAATGAAAAAATTAATCAATTTTTGAATGAGCAGATGAAGCAGCCATAGAGAAGCTAAGTGCTTGGATTAAGGACATAACCAAATCTAATGGTCACAGTTTTGACGAAGAAAGAGTGGAGAACGGAGAAATACAAATGACTAAGGAGAAGGAACGAGAAGACACTAGTAATAAGATCAATGACAACAGAATTGCAATGGAAATTAACGCAAGTAAAGAATTCTGATGCAGAAGAAGATTGAAGTCCCATAAATGGGCGTATTAGTTAATATGCAAGCGTATCGTTTTGTTTAATGTTCGCATCTGATCTTCAGTGCTCAAGGCTGTTGAATGGTGGATTTCTATAATATTGTAACAATCTTTTGGAATTGTTATGGCTCATAAGAAGATAATGCATTAATACAAATACCTTTCTCATGTTTTCACAAGTAGTGTTTTAAATTTTAATCCTTTTATTTTTAAATTGTATTGTTTTTAATCTCTTAAATTTCATATTACAAAACAACTTTGTTCTTTATCAAGTGACCGTTAACTTCTCTATTAATTACAAAATTTCTCTTTTAGTCTTCTAATTTTTACAAAAAATATTTAACCGTATATATATATATTAAAAAATGGTTCAAATTACTAACATCATAGACGCAACAAAATTATAACAAGAGAAGAATCTAAATGTATGCTAATATTGAAAGCACGACAAGATTGTTGTTAAGAGATGTGAGTCTATATTGTAATCTAGATGACACATAAACATTTACTCGATGCAAGACAATGGTAAGATAAAAAAAAAATAGCGCAACCTATTCTCCATAGAGAGGTGGCGTGTATGTCTGTAAAGTTTTGATCAGCCAAAAAATTAGAAAACATTTGTGGTTGGAATGTCAATTGCTCACTTAAACGAGCTAGTTAGGGGATCGGTCTATGCGTGCCATGCATTTACACGTTGTTCATCTCACTATGCCACATGTCCACTTAACATTAGTACATGTGTGACCCTGGTTACTCATATCAACCTGCGATTGATCCATGAGGCAAGCCAGCATGGCAACAGATGCCACGTGGTGTAATCCCTAGTCGGTCCAAGTTTATTTTGCATTAGTATCTGTTAGTATGAAGTAGTTAGGGGATCGGTCTATGCGTGCCATGCATTTACACGTCGTTCATCTCACTATGCCACATGTCAACTTATCATTAGTACATGTGTGACCCTGGTTACTCATATCAACCTGCGATTGATCCATGAGGCAAGCCAGCATGGCAACAGATGCCACGTGGTGTAATCCCTAGTTGGTCCAAGTTTATTTTGCATTGGTATCTGTTAGTATTGGTACTATAGTCCAATCATTTATGTACATTGTTATTCGATTTATCAATTAATAAAGAGACATTACATTTCATATTTATGAAATATTGTTATATGTTTTATAAAGATAAAATCTGCATGAATAGTTTATTCTTCCTTATGTCATCAAGTATGACTTGATAGTAAAATTTTAGGATAAAAGGAATATTATTCTAAATGTCTCTAATCGATTATTATCATGAGAATGATAATGAATAAAGATTAGTATGTTGCTTAGTGAATAATCGCGTTTTATTGATTATGGATATGAGATATCACTTAGAACATAGATATACGTTAGTGAACATGTATTGAACTGCCCCGCTATGAAATCACTTCATGGTTGAATGTCACAAGTAGCTTTTAAGCAGTGGTGATGTTTGAGTTCTCAATTGAAACTTACTATAGACTCCTACCTGAGGAATCACATGTTTTAACTTAGTCAAAAGTTATCCATAACAGGTTGGCAATAAACGCTATGATTGAATATGTCATGAATCTTGTAGATGAGTGATAGTGAGCGTGATATTTTTGGGCCACTTGATGAGTAAGATTAATGAAATGTATGCATACTCAAATGAATTGATAAAGGGTTATCAATGTCATTTGTTATATCAATCTACTTGGGATCAATAAATATGATTAAGGAAATAAGTTTGACATGTAATCATGTTTTATGCTTAATCAAGATATCGTGAGACAAATGACTAAATATCAAACTGTGAAAGGTAAACAGATCACCGGCATCCACTCAATTTTGGGTTGCCATAATGTATTACTAGATACCGCTTATGGACTATGAATTTTAGTTTTGGGACGAGGCCCATTGCCAATTTTGAGTGGGCATATTGTGTCGCACACAATAACGAATTGGATTGGTTCACAAATATTCTCTCTTATGGTAATTGAATTATTAAGACAATTAATTTGATTAATTATTTATAATTCAGAATTTTATGATTTATGTCATAAAAATAGTATGAGATATTATCAATTAATGTAATGAGCTTTTAATATAAATCACTTATTGTTAAGTTAAATATGCTTGGGCTTATTCTTATGTGTGACACAATAATTTGGCCCATATATATTAGTAAGGGAGTGATTTATTCAATGATAATGTATCAAGTAATTAAAAGTCCAATAACATTAAAAATACTATGTAAAATTCGACAATGCTAGGTTGACTATGTCAAAGATTGACTAAGTTTTATTTAATCAAGATGATTAATTACTTAATCAAGAAGGAGTCTTAATCCTTGTATGACAAGGAGAATAAAACCTAGCATACACTAAGAGAAAATTCGGCACACATATATTAAATAGGAGTTTTATTTATTTATTTATTAAGTAAATAAATAAGAGTCTAGTATGACTAAGTAATCCATATACTTGTAGGACAAGTGGAATGAAACCTAGTAGACTTAAATTAGGGTTTCATATATCTCTATATATATGTGCATTAGGGTTGGTCGATTTTTTCTTAATGCTTTTGAAGGATTGGCCGAATTTTTGAGACACAAAATCAAGAGAAAAATTGTTTGTGAGCTCTAGAATAGAGATTCTTCGTGCTAGTACACACAACCAATCCAAGTGAGTTCGTTCATATGGATACTTCTAGATACTTTCGCGCAAAGGCAACATGAAAAATAGTGGATTCGAGTTTTAAACACTAAAAGCTACATGAACACTTCACTTGCCATTCACACATCGAGCTTTGGTTTTAAGGTAAAGCCATTAACCCTAATCGTTTATGTTGATATGCATGGATCCTTGGTGGAATTCTAGGATAATTTTTTTGTTATTTCCACTCCCTTATCCTTGTATGAATGTCATATTATATTCATGAATTCTAACAGTGATATCAGAGCCACTTGCATTATCAACATAGATGATTCCTTTTATATGTGATATAAATTGTATATTATTGTATATATGAATTCGCCTATGCTATATTTTTATGATATTGTTGTTGAATTCTTCATGTGATTTAGGATTTAATTTAACAAGATAAAATTGAAAATTTTATATGTTGGGGCCGAATTTTATATGATGTTGAATTTGCAAAGGTTGTTAAGATTAACTTAGAAAGCCGACTAGGTTTTTGTTTATGCGATTTTTGCAATGGGATTACAAATAATAAATTGAATCATAATTTGATTATTGGATTCAAGTATTAATGAGATTAATACAGATATGGGTTTTAAAGTTAGCAACTCGTTTCATGAGCAATGCGAATTACAAACCTCCCTTGCAACCGACTTGTGAAACCGCTTTACACATCTACCGTTTAATCAATATAATTATTTGATTAAACTGTATGATATTCTTATGATCATGATATGATTATATTTGATTTGAATGTTGATTTAATATGCATTGTGCATGACATAGCCCAATTAACCCAATGTGATTGGTTTATTATTGTTCATTGTAAGGGTATGACGAATTGTGCCTATTTCAATTGTCTTTATTATTGGACTTGGCAAGTGTGCCTAATTTGTTATAGAATAGATTAGTATATATATTATTTATATTTTGAATGTAAATGAAGATGGAGGCCGTTCGTTGCAATGAAGATTGAAGACTACCCTAGGTTAACCCTTGATCTTCACATTGGCCTGTGAGGTCAAAAATTAGTTATGGGCTATGTCATGTCACATTTATATTATGCTTTCATATATATATATATATATATGCTATGGATGTATGTTTTATCCCATGCAAACCAACAAACAATCCGAAGTTATCCCTAAAATATTAAGTCAAAAATCGTCTTCCTTAATCAATGCTCGTCAAGGCTTTGTTCATTGGTGTCTAGTTTCTGCCTCTGTAGGGTGCACCCAATTACCTTAGTGAGGCGAGGGTACATAATGGTTGTATCTATCTTTTGATTAAGGTTAGACTTAACATGGTTAGCAAAACGGTTTTGGGCCTAAAGGCAAAGAAAGGGATTTATAAGCCGGGACGAGATGTCAAAATCCCTAGAAATGTAAGATTTATATTTGATATAATTGAAAATGAGTTTTCTACCTAAATAGCTAAGGTTAAGGACTAGCTCAGTTAACTTAATTTTGAGTGAAATATGGATCTTGTACCCACTATGTTTAAGAAAATTAAATTAACTATTAGGCATGTTAATTTTAGTGGGAGTATTTTAAAAAACTCTTATTAATTTGTGCATATTTTGTATGTAGAAATAATGGCAACAAACAACAACACATCAACCTTTACTTTGTGATCGATGCTTGAGAAGGATAAATTGAATGGGACTAACTACCTTAATTGGTCACAAAACTTAAGAATTGTTCTTAAGCAAGAAAGGAAGGGTTATGTCCTTGATACAATGTTCTCCTTATACCTACATCCAATGCCCCAGGAGCACAAAACATGCTTATGGTAAGTATTTGAGTAACTCAACGGAT